>JAXIVD010001322.1:87500-90886 GCA_036785275.1 Cancer borealis | reverse complement strand
GTGTAGTCTGTCTGTCGGTCTATATGTCTGTGTATGGTGTGTGTGTGTGTGTGTGTGTGTGTGTGTGTGTGTGTGTGTGTGTGTGTGTGTGTGTGTGTGTGTGTGTGTTTGTGCCTACCATCTACCATCGTCATTGTTATACGTTGATGCACATCATGAACATAAATTGATTGTACTGTGAATGTATCTATAATGCGAAAATCTAAGTAAAAGAAAATACCGCATACAGATTTTTTCTAATTAAACTAATTAAACTCGCTGTAACCACCTTAGTTTTCCATCTGTATTTTCAATCACTGATTCGAGTTCTGCAAAGCTTGCTGATTCCTACGGTATGTAACAAATAGCAATAGGAAAAAAATTAGTTGTTAAAATAGCCCGATAAGGCAGATAGATAGTTTGTGTGGGTGTAATATGTGCGTGTGTATGTGTGTTGTGCTCTCTCTCTCTCTCTCTCTCTCTCTCTCTCTCTCTCTCTCTCTCTCTCTCTCTCTCTCTCTCTCTCTCTCTCTCTCTCTCTCTCTCTCTCTCTCTCTCTCTCTCTCTCTCTCTCTCTCTCTCTCTCTCTCTCTCTCTCTCTCTCTCTCTCACTCTCTGTCTCTCTCTCTCTCTCTTACTATTTTGTTATAATTTTTTTTTTCTCACACGAAAGGGGTGTGGGAGGGATAGGGAAGGCAGAGAGGGAGAGAAAAATGGGAATGGAGAGGGAATAAAGAGGGGGGAATTGGCGAGAGGGGGAAGAAGGACAAAGAAGGGAGAGAAAAATGGGGTAGTGGGTGGGAAGGAGGGTGGAGGGAGGCAGTGTGAGTGCGCGGGAGAGAAAACAGGGGGGGTGGGGGGGATGGGCTGCGAGCGGGAGAGAAGAGAACGGGGGAAAGAGGCTGGGCAAGAGTAAGCCAGCCAATCACGAGGCAGAGTCTGCCTACGTCACTGGCGCGGGCGGGGCGGCTGAAAATGTGATGAAATTTTCGGAAATATGCAGACGGGAGACTGAGAGCGGGAGAACAGGAGAGGGAGACAGGTACAGTATAGGGGCTTACATGTGTGGCCAAACTTCCTAACGTCTTGCCTTGTTTTCACGAACATGATTTTAAGGAGATATGTCTTGGATGGTGTTGCCACAATTTTCCTAATATATTTCTATCTTAATGCTTGTTTTTAGTTTTTTTTTTTTTATTAAAAGCGACATATATTATATAAATCTTTTAAATTATAAGCACTGAAATGATCTCAAGCATCTAAATTTCTTCTGATTTATTCGAAATAGATATCATGGTTTCTCCGTATATCCTGCACCGCTTCCACCCTTGATTCCACCTAAGGTAGAGGCCAACATCTCGCTATGTA
Organism: Cancer borealis; assembly: GCA_036785275.1. Lineage (NCBI taxonomy): Eukaryota > Metazoa > Arthropoda > Malacostraca > Decapoda > Cancridae > Cancer > Cancer borealis. The sequence goes on along the minus strand of JAXIVD010001322.1, from coordinate 89,539 downwards.
GTACAAATTCCCTTATACATTACAATCATTATGCTTGTTTGTGAATTTTTGTTATATTAAAAACAACATTAATAATGTAAATGTTATGTATTTCAACAACTGTCATGATCTCAAAAATCTTACTTTCATCTTATTTATTCGAAATGTATATCCTGCTGATTCTGTATTGAAACTACAGCACCACATCCTCCACACTCAAGATCTAAGCCCACAACATGTCATATATCGTCGTATTCAGACCACCTTTACCAATGGCAGCAAGATGTGTATGTGTATGTATGTGTGTGTGTGTGTGTGTGTGTGTGTGTGTGTGTGTGTGTGTGTGTGTGTGTGTGTGTGTGTGTGTGTGTGTGTGTGTGTGAGTGAATGTGTGTGTGTATGAGTGTGTGTGTCTGTGTATGTGTGTGTCTGTGTGTGTGCGTGTGTGTGTGTTCACTGTCACAGTCTGCTGCTGGTCTCTCTCGAGACAGCCGGCCGTCCCCCTATGGAAGGAGCTCAGAGCTCATAGTGACCAATCTTTGGGTTGGACCGAGACCAATCACACACAACACACCGGGACAACGAGGTCACAACCCCTCGACTTACATCCCGTACCTACTCACTGCTAGGTGAACAGAGGCTACACGTGAAAGGAGACTCGCCCAAATATTCTCCGTCCGCCCAGGGGATCGAACCCTGGCCCCTCGGTTGTGAGCCGAGTGCGCTAACCACTACGCTAGCGGACCGTGTGTGTGTGTGTGTGTGTGTGTGTGTGTGTGTGTGTCTGTCTGTGTGTGTGTGTGTGTGTGTGTGTGTGTGTGTGTGTGTGTGTGTGTGTGTGTGCGTGTGTGTGTGTGTGTGAGCACTGGATGTCTTCAGAAATGGCTAAACTGTTGAGTGCTGCCTCAGCCTGTCTGCTATATAGCGACTGTGTGTGTGTGTGTGTGTGTGTTTGTGTGTGTGTGTGTGTGTGTGTGTGTGTGTGTGTGTGTGTGTGTGTGTGTGTGTGTGTGTGTAGAGAGATTGCCACCTAAGGAGGTGACGCGGGTCTTCGTATCTGGTAGTGGAACAGCCTACAGAGCGCGGGCTACAGCTTCCAATGATATTTTTTGTGTTCGAAACTGGATCTGTCTTAATTGTCCAAACTTTCTATTGCTTACACATTTTTGTGCAATATACAAACATCTTATTTCTTACTTTAATTTCATGAAAATATTTGTAAACAATATAATATGCTTTTTACTTATTATTAGGAAAAAGGGAACAATTGTATGTCGACGCCACTACCACATAATGCATTGAAACATCAACACCCACACAGATTTGAATGCCACATCTCGTTATTTTCTACAATTCTCTAATATATCATAATATGTTTGCTTGTCTTTGGTGTTCTTCTATATTAAAAGCAATATATATAATATAAATCTTATGTAGACGATCAACTATAATGGTGTAAAACATCTTACTTTCCTCTGATTTATTCGAAATATATACCCAGATTCTTTCTCATTAAAACACACACATCCGCTTCGCTCCATCCACGCAGAGGGCTCACATCTCGTTATTTCCAACACTTCCCTAATATATTTCAAGCTTTATGCTTGTTTTTGGTTTACTTTTATATAAAAAACAACATATATATTATAAATCTTATGTATTTCTACAACTGTTATGGTCTTGAACGTCTTATAAGACGTTCAAGACCATAACAGTTGTAGAAATACATAAGATTTATAATATATATGTTGTTTTTTATATAAAAGTAAACCAAAAACAAGCATAAAGCTTGAAATATATTAGGGAAGTGTTGGAAATAACGAGATGTGAGCCCCCTGCGTGGGTGGAGCGAAGCGCATGTGTGTGTTTTAATGAGAAAGAATCTGGGTATATATTTCGAATAAATCAGAGGAAAGTAAGATGTTTGAGACCAACTTCAGAACTTCATCTATGAATAAGAGGAAAGTATACTTTCCTCTTATTTAATCGAACTATTATCCCGTTAAGTGTCTTCATAGATGAAGTTCTGAAGTTGGATGAGGTGTGATTGGTTATATGAC
>JAXIVD010001322.1:25000-82500 GCA_036785275.1 Cancer borealis | reverse complement strand
TGGCACACGTACGACCTCCTCCAGAGATGCATGGAGAGCGGTGTCACCCTGCGACCTGATAAATTCCGCTTCTGCAGGAGGAACGTCACCTTTGCCGGCTACCTCCTGGGCTGGGAAGGATGCCAACTGAGCCGCGACCTCATCAACAGCATAACCGACTTCAAGATGCCCGCCCAACCCACCTTGACCGACGTGCGATCATGGTTCGGCCTCGTCAACCAAGTTGCGCCCTTCCTGGCGGTCGCCCCTGTCATGGAGCCCTTCAGGGAGCTACTCAAGAAGCTGGGTGGGAAGTCAGTGTACTGGGACAAGCAGTTGGAGGCACTCGTCACCTCTGCAAAAGACACTATTGGGCGATTGACGGCCGAGGGATTGCGCTTCTATGACGTATCACGCCCCACTGCAGTCCTCACAGACTACAGACACCAGGGTATTGGCTTCGTTATCTTGCAGCAGTACTGCGAGTGTGTCTCCGAGAAGTCCCCGCTGTGCTGCCCTGGCGGGTGGAAGCTTGTGCTCTGTGGCAGCCGACACCTCACAGCAGCCGAGAGGAACTACAGCATCCTCGAGGGAGAAGCGTTCGCCATCGCCTGGTGCCTGAAGAAGGCACGCCTCTTCCTCCTTGGCTGCAAAAACCTCACGTTCGTTACAGACCACAAGGCCCTCACAAGGATTTTCGGAGACAAAGAACTCAAAGACATAGCCAACCCCCGGCTCCTCAACTTAAAAGAGAAAACACTGATGTTCACCTTCCGCATCAAGTATTTGAAGAGCGACACCAACTGTGTGGCAGACGCCTTGTCACGCTACCCAATCCTGTCAGGTGGGCCAGAGGGATCGGACGAAGACGACGAAGAGCTGGTATGCGCGGCCATGACTGCAGCCACAGTCGCGGCAGCCGAGGCCGAGGTGGGGCACGTGGTGGACCTTCGTCGAGTGGAGGAAGAGGCCGAGCGGGACGAGGAGTACCGGCTCTTGCGGGAATGTGTGGCCAATGACGGCTGGGCTGAGCGCAAGGACTGGGAGCAGCTCGCCCTCCGCCAGTACTTCAGGATGCGGCGCCACCTTTCCTGCCAAGGGAGCATTGTTCTGTACACCTGTGACGAGAAACACCCGCGGCTGGTCATACCTGCGGCCCTTAGGCGTGCAGTCCTCGCGAACCTTCATGTGGGACACCAGGGCAGGGACTCAATGCTACGCAGGGCGAGGCAATCAGTCTACTGGCCAGGGATTGACGCGGAGGTGGAGCAGAAGAGGCGTCAATGTGCAGTATGCGATACGCACGCCCCTTCCAGCCCCGCAGAGACCCTCCTGCCCACTCTGCCCCCGCAGTACCCATTCCAGCAGGTGGTGGCCGACTTATTTCAACTGGACGGCCACACCTATATTGCCTTTGCTGACAGGCTCTCGGGATGGCTCGAAGTGGAGCACCTGTCGGGCGATGCCACCAGTGCACGCCTGATTACAGTGGTTTGACGGTGGTTCAGGCGCTTCGGCATCCCAGAGGAGCTGTCGTGTGATGGAGGAATAAATCTCACCAGCCAGGAATCCAGGGGCTACTTCAACACCTGGCGTGTGCAGCTGAGGATCTCATCTGCACATTATCCCCAATCCAATGGCCGCGCAGAGGTGGCAGTCAAAGGCGCCAAGAGGCTGCTACGTGGCAACACTGCCCAGAACGGTTCCCTGGACACCGACGGCGCAGCAAGGGCCATCATGCAGTACCTCAACACCACCCCGCAGGGCTCCGAAGCCTCCCCAGCCCAGCTGCTCATAGGACGTCAGCTGCGGGACGCTATACCTGTGGATGCGTCTCTCTATGAGGTAAGCGAGCGGTGGGCGTGGCTGTTGCGGGAACGCGAACGGGCCATGGCCCGCTCTGGGGACAACGCAGCCTTTCGGCATAACCAGACAGCCCACAACCTCGAGCCTTTTACGCCTGGCCAACGGACCCGAATCCAAAACCCCGACAGTAGACGATGGGATCGCGCAGGCACAGTCTTGAAGACTACGGCACCCAGGCAGTACTTAGTGCGGCTGGACGGCAGGGGACGTGTCACCATCAGGAACAGGCGCCACCTACGCCTTCTCACGTGCAAGCCGTCCATTCAGGCGCGCGACAACGGGGCAGCCGCAATGCCTGATCCCACCCCACCTACTGAAGGAAGACCCCAGCGCCCCAGACAGGTGCCACGTCACCTGTCCGACTACGTGTTAGGTGACGCCACCCCTCAAGCAACACATTGAGTGCCGTATGCCCATGGTGTTGTGATGTCGACGGACCACACAAATGTATTTATTTATTTTCCCCCATGTGTTTATAACCCTTGGTTTGCTCTCTTAAAGTATTTTATGTTCTGGCCATTACACCACCCAAGTTGGGCGACTTGTGTAATTGGGGGGGGGAGTGTGGGGGTGTGTGGCAACCCTCAACTTCCGGCCCCTTAACGGCGCCCGGGTGAGTGGGGTAAACAAAGGAACCAGAGACCAGCTGTCCTGCACCCTCCCTGTATTCGGAGAATAAACCTCGCAACGCCTCTCCAGCCTTTCTGTGCTCCAACCCTAACAATAATATAACTCTTATGTATATGATCAACTATAATGGTCTCAAACATCTTACTTTCCTCTGATTTATTCGAAATATATACCCAGATTCTTTCTCATGAAAACACACACATCCGCTTCGCTCCACCCACGCAGGGGGCCCGCATTTCGTTATTTTCAATACTTCCCTAATATATTTCAAGCTTTATGCTTGTTTTTGGTTAACTTTTATACCAAAAACAATATATATATTATAAATCTTATAATTTTTTACAACTGTTTTGGTCCTGAACGTCTTACTTTCCTCTTATTTAATCGAAATATTATCCCGTTGAGTGTCTTCATAAATGAAGTTCTGAAGTTGAATGAATTCATTGAATTGTGATTGGTTACATGACCAGAGGCAAAACACTCGCAAACGCAGAAATTCGTATATTGAAAATGTTTGCGATATGTTGGTCAGAATTTGCCTAGTCATTGCATCTTGGCAAGTGGTCTTGACATTACATGTAAACGCCTTAAATAGTTTGTTATTTCTGCATAACTACTGCTTCGACGATATGATATAAATAAGAAGTCGTACATACTATACAGCTAGTGTACTCAACACGTCTGTAAAGGTTTCAGGAGGTTATGTTATATTAGGTTATTTTACATCTTCACCATTATGGAGTCTGTATACGAAATAAAATGTCTGCAATTCGTCCAACTCCCTACTCTTGCTCGTAGAGAACATTTGATAGCTTCTAATTTAACCTTGGTAAAGTTTTGGAAGACGAATCAGTCTGTTTTTTGGACAAAGCAATTTTTTCCTGATAGACTTTTATGTGTTTTGAATAAATCTGATGTTTGTTTGTTATGCAATGCATTTTTTCCCAAAGGTAAAAATTGCCACAAAAAAGTGAAATTAATCCAAAACCATCAAAATCAATAAAAATTTTTTTTTTAAAAGTAAACCTAAGCAAACCTAATTAAACCTAACCTAACCTAAGCAAACATAATCAAACCTAACCTAACCTATCTGAACAAGTATCTGAGGTTGAATTTGCAATGCATTATAAAGATAACGAGATATCCAGTGGATCATCTTACGAATCTTTACCTGGTTTGGTTAAAGACGATTAGATTTAGTTAGGTTAGTCTTACTTAGATTTGCTTAGGTTAGATTAGTTTTAATTAGGTTTGCTTAGGTTTACTGAAATTTTTTTGTTCTCCTATTGATTTTGATGGTTTCGAATTAATCTGACGTTTTTGTGGCAATTTTTACCTTGAGGAAAAAAAATTGCTTGGCATAACAAACATCAGATTAATTAAAAACACATCAAAATCTATCAGAAAAAATTGTTTTGTCAAAAAAACAGACTGGGTCGTCTTACGAATCTTTACCTGAACTTAACATAACATAACCAAAATTAACCAAAAGTCCAAAACCCTAACTTACATTGGCAAATATCAGAACCTTGTTAAAACGAAACTAAAAACGAAAACGAATATTTCCCTAAACCTAATCTAACCTAACATAAATTAACCAAAACCCTAACCTACATTGGCAAATATCAGAACCTTGTTAAAACGAAACAAAACTTTACTTTTCGAAGAGATCTCACAGAAAACATTGAATATCTCACAAACTAAGAATTTGCGACGGAATTTGGATTAAGAAAACCTTATCAAAATGCAACAGGTATTGCAAAAGTACAGCCCTGAATTCTCTAGAGCATTCTGATGAAGATGTAAATTAATACCGGTTACGTTCGGTTATGGTTAGATTAGATTTGGCTCGGTTAGGTTCGGTTATATAAGCTTTTTATATTTCATTACCCAAAAGTTAGGCATTTTACTTTAGATTTTTTTCCTGATTGCCATATTATAGCCTGAATCTAGGTAAATTTCTCGAAGTCAATTGCTCGACAGTAAATTGCTCAAGAAATAATTTCTCAAACTATCAATTGCTCGACAGTAAATTGCTTAAGAAAATAACCTAACCTAACCTAAATAAAAATTTATCCACTCTTGATTTTAACTTTTCAATTAACAATAATAGTTATTTTTTTATGAGCTTAATGTTTTCATATTGTTTTCTAAGTGGCAATAGAAGGATTATGTTACCCAGGTGATCCCAGCATTGTACATCCTTCTTGGCAACTCATCCAGTCTTTTCAGGTGTCTAAACCATCTGAGTATTCATATTAAATTATTGTTGTAATTTACTTAAAAAATAAAGTCCTTTTAGGTAAACATGATAAAAAACCAAGAAAATGTATTGACTTGTAAAATACAATAGATTAGATCTTAGATTATAAACAAACATTTAAGACATAAATCCATATACATCAATGAATACAAGTATGTAGAAAACTATGTACGTACGTACATGTTTGGCAGACTGCTTTGTGTAAAAATTGAAAATTAAAGTAGTTGAGGAATAATATGGATATAACATTAGTGTCTTCTCCCGAGGTTATTACTTACATATCAGATATAATTAAGGTGTTTCCCTATCAAGTCTGTTATTTTATATCGCCTCTGTCTGTATATAGACAGTTAGGTACAGTAGGTGTTGTGTTATCAATAGTCGGGTTTTAGGGCGTTTCTTGACCATCTGTTGTAAGACAATGTTGTTTATTTGCCTTTCAAGATGGCAGCTGACCTCCTGAACCCCGGATGTTTGACGTTACGTAAATACTATGTATTAAAAGCAGTGTTGTTATAGCTCGTTTTTTCAGTTATACACTAGACGAGCATTGGAATGATAATCTAAGGAAGCACTAGTGCACAATAGTGTCTCATTATTGTGAGAAGGAACAGGATAAAGCATAAAATATTACATTTTCTTTCGTTTGAGTGGGCTGGTGTCCGAATGTCGTCTGCTCCCGGGTTGCGCATGCGCACAAAGGCCAAGTAAGCACTTTGTTTCATCATTTCATGTGGATTGTGCAGTTTGTTTCGTGACACCGGTCGTCATTTTGGCATACCACACCGGCATGACCGTCCCACTCAATACAGGTTCTTTCTATTGCTCACTATGAGCAGCACTGGGCTGATGATGATGATTAATGATGAGAGTCCGACGGTCATTCCGCGCCATCAGCTGACCGGAGAAAAGATGAGATGACAAACAGCACTACAATGTCTTACTGCAAGCTTAGCGCTCTACCATTAGATGGATATATCAAGTCTAATCTATCCAAGACATCACTCAGGACTGTTAAGGTAAATAACTGCTGCTATAAGGTTTGGTATTGTCTACAAACAAAGGGTAAATTTGATATTTATTAAGATGTACACCAGTATAACAATGGCAATTTTTCTCATAGGATAGAAGACAATACCATGTCCTGCTCATCTACCTGCACCTTTCACACAACATACTGCTTTATTAATATATTCTAGATGTCAACCTGCATATGGCACACTTCCGCCCACTTAAAATTGCATATGTACTATTGTTGTTGGTGGTGGGCTGGCGTGCCAGCAGCTATGGGCTACCCAATTACTGTATGTACTGTTTCTGAGATTGAGCCTGACTTGAGCGATTATGGGTAGCCAGCCAGGTAAGTTAACCAGGTAATAGAGCTTGTCATACTGAACATTTTGGGTCCCATATATATGTATCGCAAATTAATTGTAACGTCCCTAGCGAATTTCAAGGCTTTACTGTGTTTTGGGCGGCCGGGCAGCATAATCCTAAAGTCTGAAACATTAGTTCCTACTGAGAGATTATTTTAGGGACATTTTTTTTTTAAATTTTCTACAAATTCGAAGTCTTCGGGGAAAATACCATGATTTGGCCAATAAAAAAATCATAGGTTTTGCCCCGAAGACTTCGAAATTAGAAAAAATGGCCATTGTGGTTAGAATGTATTACTACCCCGTAGACTTTTCCAAGTGGCAAAAAAATCGCTTGCTTGGTTCTCTCACCAGCTAACCTAAACTAGTCTAGCTTATCCTAACCTAACTTAACCTAGCTTACCCTAACCTAACCTAGCCTAGCCTAGCCTAGCCTAGCCTAGCCTAGCCTAGCCTAGCCTAACCTAACCTAACCTAACCTAACCATACCTAATCTAACTTAACCTAATATAATCTGGTTGGTTTACAGAAAGAGGTTATCAAAACGTACAGAAATTTTGAACGGTATTACTTAACTTTATGCCATTAAACAGTTGATGGTTATGGCTACCCTCAGCTTGTTGCTCTTACTATTTACAACATTTTCAATGATCACACTACCTGTCGGAAATTAATAATAACGCTGCAATACGTCCGGGAATGTGCTGCAGGTGCATATGACACTTGAACATAAACAAATAAATACTATCAATTGTTTATAGCATGGGCTTTTGTTTATAGCATGGGCTTGTGGGTAGTTGCTAGAGAGGATTCTTAGATTGTCTATATTTCCTCTGTCCAATGACGTGCCACCACCAATTACCAGCACCAGCTGCGCCAATCACAGCTTGCAATATGTAATAGTAGGCGTGGCACAGCTAGAAACACAGGTCAGGAGACATTTTCTGCTCAGTTCTATCATGGCTACCATTGAAATCACTTGTGAAGGTTGCGAATTCGATTATTGGGAAATTATCGCAAAATTTAATTCCAAAAACGATTTGGCTTACGAGTTTATGAGGGAACACGGCGTCCTACCAGCAGCTGTTCAGTGTCCTTACTGTGTGGCTTCTTGGAGGAATAGTAAAGGATGACCCACAGTCAGGAACTTCATGCTCTCGTTAAGGTATTGTGAGTTATGAAATTATACTTGCTAAATTTTCAATTCAACCAATAATTAGGTTAGGTTAAGTTACAACAGTGTCAGCGGGGGGGTCCATGGGGGGCGCACCCCCCCCGGTTAGGATAGGTTAGGGTAAATTAGGTTAGGTTAGGTTAGGTTACAACAGTGCCAGCAGGGGGGTCCAGGGGGGCTGCGCCCCCCCGGTTAGGATAGGTTAGGGTAAATTAGATTAGATCTGGGGAAATTTTCCTAAATCTAGGAAAATTCCTCTAGATTTTTCAAAGGCCATATATCACTCACATATGCCTCCCCCCCAAAACCCCCGATTCCCCACGGTCACCCAAGCTTGTTGGTTGGTGGGGTGTGGGTAGAGATAGGGAATATTGGCATAAAGTATAAATTTACCTTTTGAGCTTACCATTCAATATTTCTGATTTTTCCTTTTCTTTTTATAAAGTTTTTAGAGCAAGGCCTTAATAACAGAGTTACGGATTAGCAGTAAGATATTAGCGGATGTAAGGGTGAAACATGGGGCAGGTTTGCCAAATACTCACAAAATTACGAAGGAGTGCCACAGCCTTTGGTTGGTCAAGTACAGCCACCTTCCCACACTTCCCACAATCTTTCTTTTCTAACACAAGCTTGTGACGGACACACAAGCCCAATAAATCCCTTGTTTTCCCAGTATCGTAGGTGTACCGAGGGTCAGTGTTACCACCACTGTACCGTAGGTAAATGTTACTTTCTATGCTGCCACCACTGTACCAAGGATCAGTGTTACCACCACTGTACCGTAGGTGCCACCACTGTACCGTTTCGGTATAGACACTATCTTCTCATCTACTTTCCATGCTGCCACCACGACACCACTTGGGCATCGACACTGTCTTCACTACCACGCCTATCACTATTACTACTATTAGGGCTTTTCCCTGGGGCCGATGAGAGAGAAAAGAAAAGAATCAAATCGATAAATGAGCAGACTTTAATTAATAATAAAATAAGAAATGTACTTGCGATATCCATGGTGGTGCTCTTACAAACAACTTATCCTACCACACACGACACTTTACACTGCACAAAAATAAACAAACATATAGATACAAATGAAAATATTACTAGCTAAAATCCTACCTACGTTACGTGAGGGGAACTGATGGAAAACTAGCCAAAACACACTCGGCAATAATGTTTGCGTGTCACCGTCCTTGTCCTGTCGTCCACAGCTTACAGGCAAGATTACCCAGGCAGTCTTCGGCACTCCGTCAGAAGCCTGACGGTAGAAGACAGTCGATTGCTGATCCTCTCGGGAGCTATAGCCGGGAGAAGTTTTATATTAGCCATTAATATTAACACGATGGTTTTTCCAAGTGTTTGGCAAGTCCCTAGGACCACAAGTTTCTTACCTGACTGGAGCAGAGTCTAGGAACACTAGTGACTGATCTCCAGTCCAGACCTGTATATATACCACTCGCTTTCAGTGACGTCACGAGTTTTCCCATCATCCCCCTCATATAATTGTGCCTACCCTAACGATAACAAGGTGTTTAACTGTTGGACGAGTGTTAAGAATACGAGGATTTAACCTGTGATTCCGTAAAGGAATCACCGTAATGATAGTTGGCCAGTTGCACTCGGTACACGAGGCAAAAATTAATCAGTCCAGTAACATACTCGCTACATCTGTCTGAGGCCATGACATCAAGTAAACTAACGTGGCTAGCCTAGTAGGCGCTCACACTTGCCCCCACTCGCACATATCCACGTGGATATCGTGGATATTTCTGATTGGCGAAATGACAGGTCAAGACTGTTTGATTGGATAGAGGGCAACCACACGTCATAAGACGTCACAGCACGTGACTTAAACAGCGCATGCGCTATATTAACAAACAGACGAACACACACAGCTCTCCACCCATCCCTGATGCGAAGGGATGACTGGTGTGGACTTCGAATATTTTCGAGGCACCAACTTGAAAACGCTTAGCGGCGTTAATATACATTTTTCCCGAGGTATGTAAATAGTAAAAAAAATGTGCTAAATAATAATATCTAAACATCTGTAAGTCCAGAATAATTAATTTGTGCATTTCTTAATCTGTGTGAACTTAGAATTTGAGGCACCTACCCGATATTTAAAGACCATTTGTGGCCAAACTAAGGCCGACCCGCAAATAAAATCACCATTAACGTGTTATACATTATGTACCTCATCACATATGTCAATATTTTGGTGATCCGTGAGGAGATGCTATTAGTAAGATTTACCGAAAAGTTATCGTAGCAACAGTAGAGATGCGTATAATAATGTTATGGAGTCTAGCGCTTGCTTCTTTTTGCATTAACTAACCAAGAACGTTATGGATAGCAGATGTGAAGTAGCACAATGGGTAGAGATTTGTAAGACGACCCATTAGATATATCATTACCTTTATAGTGCACTGCAAACTCAACCTCTGATACTTGATCACCTCAAACAGTTATGTCACTGAATTACAGAAAAATGTAAGATTTTTTTTAGGTTACGTTGTTTAGTTAGGTTTCATTACGTTTACTGATATTATTATACATCTTCACCAGAATGTTCTAGAGAATACAGGGTTATATTTTTACATTACTTGATGCATTTTGAGAGGGTTTTCTTAATTACATTTCCGTTGCAAATTCTTAGTTTGTGGGATATTCAATGTTTTCTTTGAGACCTTCTCTTTGAAAAGTAAAGTTTGAACAAGGTTCTGTTATTTGTCAATGTAGGTTAAGGTTTGGTTAATTTAGGTTAGGTTAGGTTAATTTAGAAGATATTGAATGTTCTCTATGACCAAAAGTAGGGAGTTAGATGAGGTGCAGACGCCATTTCATTTCGTAAACAGACGCCGTTATGATGAAGATGTAAAATTTTACTCGCTTAGTTAGGTTGTTATTATATGTTATGTTAATTTAGAAGCAATCTAAGGTATTATTTTACATCTTCACCAGAATGCTCCAGAGAATTCAGGGTTATATTTTTGCATTACCTGATGCATTTTGAGAAGGTTTTCGTAATTACATTTCCGCCGCAAATTCTTAGTTTATGAGATATTCAATGTTTTCTTTGAGACCTCTTTGAAAAGTAAAGTTTAGTTGGGTTTGGACAATGTTGTTATTTGTCAATGTAGGTTAAGGTTTGGTTAGTTTAGGTAATGTTATGTTCGGTTAATTTAGAAGCTATCAAATGTTCTCTATAACTGAAAGTAGGGAGTTGGACGAGATGCAGACGCCATTTTCTTTCGTAAACAAACGTCATTATGGTGAAGATTAAAAATTTTAACCTACCAAGTGTTTTTCTATGACTAAAAGTAGGGTGTTGTGCGAGGTGCAGACGCTATTTTCTTTCGTAGCCACGTGCCATCCTGGTAAAGATGTAAAAATTTACCTAGAAAAATTGCTTTGTTAGCATAATGTTCCCAGAGCTGCAGTTAAATAAGCTTAACCAAAACTAACCCAGCCAAACCTAGCTAAACCTAATGTAACCTAAAAAAAAGTATTGTATTTATGTCTGTAATTCAGCGGCATAACTGTTTGAGGTGATCTGAACAAGTATCTGAAGTTGAATTTGCAGTGCATGAGCAGGGAGCATCATGCGACAAACAGATAATTGACTGTTAGATTAACATAATGACAACCAAGGGATGGTAGAAGAAAGCAGAGCTGACACAACTAGATGGAAAGATGAGGTAACAAGTTTTGCTGGAATGACCATGAATAGACAGGCAGCTGATGGAGATGATTGGAAAAGGTTGGTGAATCCATGGTCCTGTAGTGGACTCAAAAAGGCTTATGCTGCCGATTAGATTTAATTTTAAACACAGTTTCTCAAAGATCATTTGGGAAGAGGATGAAGTATTTCTTGGAAATTTGGCCTTAGCAATGGAAATGAAGGGTAAATCAATTGATTCGCTAACTAAAATACCAGGAAAAAACATATATGGTGCATCAGAAAATCCTTGTTTTTTTAAACTGTTTATTGACACCTTAAATTAACTATTTTCTCAATCATCTTGGAGATTGACTAATTCAACTTTCAATTGCTTGGTACGTACCTTCATTGACTCCTTCAGTTTCTAATCCTTGATATATGTATTGCTCTATACTTTGTACTTTGTAAAGTGTCACAAGCTATTAGTGCAAGCTGTGAGGTACACTCCATCTTCAATCACTGTTACATAATTTATTAATCTCTTGTTATACTTTATAGTTATGAAAAAATCTGTTTAGTTTCCTGTGCTGTAGGGATGTAATGACATTCACCGCACACTGAACTGTTGATAACAATCCTAGGTGGCAAACCTTATAGCTTGCTAACCTTAATATATGACATAAAGAAATTAGTGTCAATTCATTTTTATTTTTACTTTATCATTTGCTAGATATGACATAAGTATTCAGAAAGTGTTTTTCTCGAGTGAGTTTTGTGGTACTAAGCTAGTATAGTTAAGTTAATGTAATAGTTAGGTAGGTAATTGGTGTATAGTGATTCATTATTGAGGTATAGAGGTTGATCAATACTGTCTCAATCTCTTACCATGTTTTCGAAACTACGAACCTGTACCGAAAGTATTGTATTGGTTACTGCTCCGCAAGGAGGTCACTTCACTCCTACCTGTCTGCCTGTACACATACATGTAGCTCTAGATTACTGCAAAGTAAAGCCTTGGGTTAAGGTTGTGTTTCCTACACCTAAACTTACCACAAATTTACTTAGCAGTAATCTAGCTACTTTAGCTGGAGATGGAGAGGCTACTACGACCAGAATGTTTTGAAGGCTCGCAAGATACCTCTCCTGCTCAATGGACTCAGTGGCTACGCACTTTCTCCAACTTCGTCCAGTTTATCTTGCCAGCACTGGATAAGTTCAAGTTACTCATCAACTACATCTCTCCTGAAGCTTATTCCCACATCTCTGACTGCGCGAATTACGAGGATGCCATCAAAGCTCTGGAGGCAGTATATGTCAAGCCGAAGAACATAATTTATGCAAGGCATCAGTTAGCTACACACCGACAACTATCCAGTGAGTCTATCAACACATATCTACACTCGCTCAAGATACTGACCAAGGACTGTGAGTTTAAACAAGTGACTGCTGACATCTACACTCGAGAAGCAATTCATGACGCTTTCATCGCTGATCTCACTTCTGCCATATGACAACGACTCCTAGAGAAAGAAACTCTCATCCTGAGTGAAGCCGTCCAGCTAGCCCGAAGCCTCGACTCTGCTCAACGGAACGCTGAAGGATTCTGTCCATCTTTGGTCCATGGTAACCTAACCACCACTACCACTGCTGCTGCTGCTGCTGCTAAGGAACCTCTTAGTACACCTAATTCTACCGTCGACACCTTGGCTGTTGCTTTCCGTGGAGGAGCTTGCTTCTTCTGTGGAGGCAAACGTCATCCCCGAGCTCAATGTCCTGCTCGAGGCTCCGTGTGTCACAAGTGTGCCAAGAAAGGACATTTCGCCAGCGTCTGCAGATCCAACAACAGAGGAAGTGCAAAACAGGTCTCATCTACTGCTGCTGCTGCTGCTGCCACAGCTGGTTCTTCTGATCTGGCCTCTATTCAGCCCTGCCACCACTGTGTTTCTTCCATGGCGGCCAGTAACCCAGTACTGGCCTCTGCTTCTACACCTACACGCTCTACCATTACTTTAAGTGCAAATGGCTTGCAAGTGAATTCACTCGTCGACAGTGGGAGTTCAATTAGCTTCATCCATCCTGAAGTCGTAAAGAATTTAAACGATTGTGTATCCTTCTAAGGATGATATCACTCTTGCATCCTCTGAAACCTCCACCACTTTAGGACATTGCTTTATAGATTTGGTTATTAATGATTGCCGTTATCCCCATACATAGACTACACCATACTTGACTGGACACTCGCAACAATCGCTGACAGACGATATTACATGTAGGCCCTACAGATTCCGCTGCTATGAGTGATGACAGATAATACTTCATATATCAGTTCATATTCTACTTAGGACATTGTATTTCATGTCTTTACAATCAGTAATGATTGCTGAACCATGGCTGAACCTAAAACATTATTTTACAACTTTTGCAAATAGGAAATTAACATAAAGATTACAAGTTTGAGTAAAAAATCGTGTGGGAGTTTTGTATAAAGCATATTGTTTATAGCCAAAATTTCTAGCAAATTCGCAATAATTTCTGAAATAAAACATCACATATTGTGAAATCACCATTCCTGAATATGATTTGATTGTGACCAAATGTCATATTATCGTTATATCGGCTTGGGAATGAATTTTTCACAACAATTCGTGGCTTGATCTTGATCTTGATGTCACAGGAGGTCTGAGTTGAGAAACTATCGTTTATTCAGTATATATGCAACAACAAAAATATTGCACTTCTTTTTTCAATGACGTTTTATGAGTATGAGAAAAATAGGATAGACGACAATACAAGAAAACACCCAAATATAAATTTTCATTCGATGCAAATATAGCATTTACTTCTCGCATGACTATATCAAGGTGAAAGAGGTCACAAGAAGAAGAAGAAGATCAAAACAAACCTTTAAGGCTAGCTATTGATATCGATTGATCTGGGGTTATGGCTGGATTGGCCAGCCATTTGAGTGCTCATAAACATATTTTTCACATAACTCTGAGGTGTTTGCTTTTTGTTTGAGGTTTCTATGATGATTTTAAGTATTTTATTCAAATAAAACAAACAAAAAATCGCCTCAGGACACATTTGCGAAAGACCCGATTTCGAGTGCACAGTCACGTATGGTGTATTCTATGGTATTGCATATTAATATAGACTACATGGGCTATGCATGTAAGTGTTTTCAGATTGAACTTCCAATATTCCTGGAAATTATTGCAAATTTTGTTTTTCTTGGTTTCTTAGGATTTAATAATTGTCGCCCACTGATGACGTACGTTGACTAATTTGTTTTTGTTGCTCATAAACATATTCTCTACATCACTCTGAAGTGTTTGCTTTTTATTTGAGGTTCCTATCTTATTTCTAAGTATTTGATTTGATTTTTCTAAAAATCTGCCTTAGGGCCTGTTTGCAAAAGGTCAGATTTCGAGTGTCCAGTCTAGTATGGTGTAGTCTATGCCCCATACTAAGCTCTCTGTACTTCCTCGACTGTGCTCCAGATTCATCTTAGGGCAAGATTTTATGGGAAAACATGAGGCAGTGGAATTCACTCTAAATGGCTCATTACCTAAACTGACAATATGTGAAGTGAAGTATCATGTATGAACTTTAATCCATCTTCTGTGTTTCCTAATCTAACTCCTGATATTAAACCTGTTACAACTCATACACGCAAGTTTACTGAGTCAGATCAAGAGTTTATCCATAAAGAGATTGAGTCCCTGTTACAAGCTGGCATAATAGAAAAGAGTCAATCCCCTTGGAGAGCCCAAGTGATAGTCACTAATGACGAAAGACACAAGAAGCGTATGGTAGTAGACTATTCTAGAACTATTAATCGTTTCATACAGCTGATGCTTATCCAATGTCTCGAATCCATGATTTGGTACATAAAATGGCTAAATACAGGATATTTAGTAAGATTGATTTAAAGAGCGCTTACTACCAAGTGCAGCTTAGAGACTCAGAGAAACATTACACGGCTTTCAAGGCTGATGGGCAGTTATTCCAATTCAACAGAGTACCATTTGGCTTAACTAACTCCATCGCTGCTTTCCAGAGAGTCATGGATTCGATCATTGCTGAATCAGGCTGCACGGGATTGGGTTTCGAAGAACGTCTTGGGGCCATCTTGGGGCCCAATCTGTGGCCACCACAAAAATACTTTTTCTTGACTTGGTGCCAAAATATTATTATCTGGCTAGCAAACTTTCCTAAAAACTTTATTAAAAGTAAAACGTAGCTACTGTGCTTTTATTTGAAATTATTTGGCGACAAATTAATTTTCTTTTTGTTATGGTTGCCGAAATTAATGTCCGTGTCGAAAATAATCCAACAAAGTATATAACCAAAACTAAGCTGCATAATCTAAGTGGGGTCTTACTAGTGTTAAATACAACCTCAGAATGACCTCAGAACTTCTATTTGTCACACACCTACCAATAAATCCCAGTATCTTTCTATCTATCTATGTCTAATTATAATACACTGTTCCCTGGGGCGCAAGTCACTGCTTACTTGAACTCCCAAAAGTCCCTCTCACTATATGACCTTCCTAAGGTAGTGTCATTTAATGTGTAGTCTACAGACCTATTAAAGTTAAAGATTCGTAAGATGACCTATTGGATATCTCCTTACCTTTAGTATGCACTGCAAATTCAACCTCAGAAACTTGTTAAGATCATATCAAACAGTTATGCTGCTGAATTACAGAAAAAAATACAATTTATTTTAGGTTTGGTTAGGTTAAGTTAGGTCTTGTTTGGTTCGGTTAAGTTAGGTTTAGTTTGGTTTGGTTAGGTTAGTTTTGGTTAGACTTATTGAACTGCAGCTCTGGGAAAGTTATGCTAACAAAGTTATTTTATTTGTTAATTTTTTACATCTTCACCAGAATGGTGTGTGGCTACGAAAGAAAATGTCTTGTGTTCATCTAAATGTTTTCTAGTTGCCCTTGCTCTATGATAACTTATAACTTCTACATATTCATTATTAAACACTGTTGATTCAATGTACTAAACTCGTATCTTGAACACCTGGAAACTGGCAAATTATAGATCGAAGTGTTTGGAGATACGTTGTCATCCACTATATTCATCCGCTATTAGTATGACCTGTGCCTTATTATTTACCTGGTAAAGCATCTTTCATGTTAGATTGATTATGTTATGTTAGGTACGGTTTAGTTCAGTTATATAAGCTTTTTACCCAAAACTTAGGCACATGCCATATCTATAAGCGAGCACTATGAAGATACAACATTCGTTAGGTTATGTTTAGGTTAGGTTATGTTTGGTTAGGTACGGTTTGGTTGGGTTATATAAGCTTTTTATATTTTATTATCCCAAAGTTAGGCTCGTGTCGTATCTATAAGCGAGCACTATAAGGATACAGCATTCGTTAGGTTATGATCAGATTAGGTTATGTTATGTTAGGTTTGCTTAGGTACGGTTTGGTTCGGTTATATAAGTTATTCATATTTTATTACCCCAAAGATAAGCACGTGCCGTATCTATAAGTGAGCACTTAGGTACAGCTGCTGTACCTGTAAGCTGTGCTATTATAGGTAGTACGCCACATACTCATTTCATGACATTACTGGCATTAATCAGGATAAAGCTATGCTTTACCCTGATTAAAGCTATGCTTTACCCTGATTAAGGTTGTGCTTTACCGCTTTACCACACAGTATTATCACTTGTGTATTCAACGCAATTTTTCTACTAAGGTGGCATTATTTCCCACAATTAAGGTGGGATTCAGTATATTTTACTCAAATAAGTAACTATTTACTCTCTCTGGGCCGCCATATTTCCTTTTTGTCGGTGTTTTTCAAGGGAATCCGATTTGCAAGCTCAAATCCGAGTCTCCTCGGCTTGGAACTGTCTTTGTATCCTCCAAGCCGAAAGTGGACGACAAAAACGCGCCAGACGGGATTGACGAGATTGACTTGGGTTTACCGAAGACAATCTTCGAAGCCGTGGACGACAAAAATGTGGCTTTACCTTGTTCTCTAGAGGATGTAAAGAAAGTCTGTTCTCAGTGTGTGATTTGTTCTGAACTAAAACCTACATTCTATAGACCTGTTAGTAAACTAGTTTGAGCCATGCAACCTTTTGACCGTATCTCTGTTGATTTCACAGGCCCCAAACCTTCTTCTAAGAATAAGTATCTCCTTGTTATGATTGATGAATATTCAAGATTCCCCTTTGCCTTTCCATGCCCAGATATGTCAGCTCAAAGTGTTACATCTTGCTTCCGAAAAGTGTTCTCCATTTTTGGTTGCCCCTCCTCAGTACACTCAGACAGAGGACCTCAGTTCATGTCTCGGGAAGTTTCAGAGTTTTTGATGAGTCACGGTGTTGTTATGACCCATTCAACTCCATATCATCCTACTGGTAATTCACAGTGTGAGAGAGAAATAGGCACCATATGGAGAACTATTCGTTTAGCTCTGAGGTCACTTAAACTAGCGGATTGTCAATGGGAACTAGTTCTAGATAGGGTATTACATTCGATTTGGTCCCTTCTATGTACCTCAACCAACCAAACTCCTCATGAGAGACTGTTTTCATTCCATAGGAGATCTTTTAATGGATATTTTTTACCATCCTGGCTCACAATGCCTGAACCAGTCCTACTGAGAAGATTTGTTTGCTTTTCTAAGTCCGACCCGCTGGTGGAGGAAGTAGAGCTTGAGAGTGTCAACCCTTACTACGCTCACATACTGACGGAAGGCAGACAATGGTCTCCTCAAAGAATTTGGCTCGGAGTCCTAAGAATCCAAGTGGTCAGGAGTGCTCAACTTCATCTGAGGAGACTATGCCGGTTTCTGCAGAGGACGATAACCAAAACATTGCAAGAACTGAGTCTAAAGGTAATGACCAGAAATATGAAGCTCAAGACCTAGAAGAGCCAGGTGATAGCTGCGTATCTGACGGTAGTAGTCCATCTCCTGTGAGCAAACCATCTGAACCACTTAGGCGTTCTATGAGTTAGTAAACCTCCTGTTAGGTTTGGTTACTGAAAATATTTGTCCTTAGTATTTAAGAAATATCTCTAAGAGGGTAAGATTGTGGTACTAAGCTAGTATAGTTAAGTTAATGTAATAGTTAGGTATGTAATTGGTGTATAGTGATTCATTATTGAGGTATAGAGGTTGATCAATACTGTCTTGATCTCTTACCATGTTTTTGAAACTACGAACCTGTACCGAAAGTATTGTATTGGTTACTGCTCCGCAAGGAGGTCACTTCACTCCTACCTGTCTGCCTGTACACATACATGTAGCTCTGGATTACTGCTAAATAAAGCCTTGGGTTAAGGTTGTGTTTCCTACACCTAAACTTACCACAAATTTGTTTGTATGTTGCAGGATGTGCTGCTGCTCCCACCACTCACTGTGATGAATCTGCTGCATCTGAGTTCTGACCAGTGCAAAGAACTAATGGACTATCTCTTCAGCATGTGTGTTCCACAAAAACTTACAGTAAGTTGTCTCCTCCCATAGAACTGATATGAAAGAATGCAGCTGTTGGATGTGACTGATCATCATCAGCATCATCATTATCATCATCATCAGCATCATCATCATCATCATCATCATCATCATCATCATCATCATCATCATCATCATCATCATCATCATCGTAGTGTTACGAATGTGTGTTTGCGTGCGTTTGTGGGTGTATGTTTGACTAAATAAACTAGTGGTTGGGGTGGGTTAACCAGCGCCGGCAGGCGTAACTAGGGCCGGCAGGACTAACAAGTGCAAAGCAGCTGTAAAGTGGTTGTTGGTGGTCACCACTGCCCCTACTCCCCTCCCACCATCCTGCCTGGGAGGAGGTGTTGAGCGAGGGTCCAGGCACCACTCACGGCAGAACAGAGAACGCCTTTCACCACCTTGGACTTACCATGCACCTCTTGGATACCTACTACTCTCTACCTACACTGTGTATCATGGAATATTGCCCCGCCTTGTGTTTAATAAGTGTGTTGCTTAATAAAGGGATTCAAAGTGAAGACTGTGTTTGGTGTTAACGCTGTCGCAGACCTTATCTCCCCGGCAGTGGACACGTCGAACCCCGCTGTGGTGGAGCTGCCCCAGAAAGCCCAAGTTTAACGAGGGGCCTCGCAGCAATATTATCATCATCATCACAATTTTGAAAGCCTCCATACATATTTGCATATGTTGGCCTCGGTCACTTATTAGCAGCTGACCAAGATGCAAGGTCTGTAGCAGTGTCCCTGCACTGATCTAGATCTCTGAAGTCCTCCTGGACCACTTCATTCCATGTTTTCTTGAGTCTTAAAAACTCTATCAACTACATTCAAATCTCTTAAGTTTTTCCCCGAATCACTATCTGCTATCCTCTCAATATGTTCAAACAATAGTCTGCATCTTATTATGATCAGACTAATAAACTAAACTCCCGTCCTTTTCTTCAGATTTCTTTCTGTGATCCCTCTAATAACCATGGCTGTTGTTCAATGATATACTATACATTCATCTAATCATCTTTTATCTCAGTTAGCTTTAGCCTGCAAAGATCGTCCTTCCTCACTGCTCAGGTTTCACTGGCATATAGCACTTAATTCCCTGCTCCCCATCTTGGCAGGGAACCACAAATGTCCCCAGGTCGGACTACCCCTCTGCTGACGACCTTGGGTGTCTTGACACTTCCTCTATTACTTTTACTCTCGATTTCTGCAACATTCGTGGACTTAGATCTAATTTTCAATCTGTGGAATACCATCTCTCCTCCACTAAACCTTATCTTCTCTTCCTAACTGAAACACAGTTGTCTGTGACTACTGACAGCAACCCCTTCTCTGTTCCCTCCTACTTTCTCTATCCTCATTTTCAATCCAAAGCTGGCTGTTGCGCATATGTGCGTAACAACATTATTTGCTCGTGCCCACAATCTTGAATCTTCAGAATTTTCTACCATCTGGCTAAGACTTCAATGTCACTTTCTAACTAAATTCATCTGTGCTGTATATCTCTCACCTAATTCCTCTGGTTATGTAAAATTCTTTGACTATTTGACTACCAAAGTAGAGTGCATCCTATCTCACTTTCCTTATGCTGAGATCTCCATTTTAGGGGATTTCAATGCTCACCACCAGCTTTGGCTTTCGTCTTTTTTCACTGATCAACCTGGTGAACAAACCTTCAACTTTGCTATCTTTCATGACCTAGAGCAGCTGGTGCAGCTCCCTACCTGTATCCCTGACCGCCTTGGAGACACGCCCAACATTCTTGATCTTTCCTAACTTCCAACTCTTCAGCTTACTCTGTTAAACTTTCCTCTCCGTTGGGCTCCTCCGATCACAATCTTATATCCGTTACCTGTTCTATCACTCCAGTGCAGCCTCAGTATCCGCCTAAGCGGAGGTGCTTCTGGCATTTCAACTCTGCTAAGTGGGAGGACCTGAGGCAGTACTATTCTAATTTTCCTTGGGATGATTATTGCTTCCATGTCAGAGATCCTTCTCTTTGTGCCAAGCGCATAACAGAGGTGATTATTTCTGACAAGGAGTTATACATTCCTCATACTTTCTTTAATACAAAAGCTAAAAAGCCCTGGTTTAACTCTGCTTATTCTCGTGCTGTCAAAGATAGAGGATCACAAACGGTACCGTAGCCATCCATCTGCTGAAACTCATGCTCTTAATATTTCTGTCTGTAATCATGCCAAATCTATTCTCCAACTTACTAAAAACTCCTTCATCAATAGAAAATGTCAAAATCTTTCTAATTCTAACTATTCTCGTGATTTCTGGCATTTAGCCAATAATATCTCCAACAATTTTACTTCTTCATCTTTCCCTCCTTCACTTCAACCAGATGGCTCCACTAGCACTGAAAGAGCTGGCTACGAGTTATGTGTTGATACCCATGGTACCCATGGTACCAGATACACCAATAGCTCTCCTTTTAAATTTTGCAAAATCCACAAGGGTGAGACCAAAGTTGCACCACTGAACTTGGTATAGCAATGCTAGAGCAGGAGTATCTGGCATTGTTGATACCTGTGCAGACGGACAAAAATTCAGATCTTCAAGTCGCTGGTGGTTTCTGTCCTACTGTATTGTATGGCTGTGAGACATGGACAATGAACACTGACCTGAAGAGGTGAATTGATGTCTTTGGTAATAAGTGCCTTTGCAGAAATTTGATGCATCACTGGAATAGCTTTGTGTCAAATTAGTGATTGCCCCGTGAAACTGAATCAAGATAATTATCAGCAACGTCAACTACGGTTTTATGGACATGTGACATGTGACCAGAAGCTGATTCTGCTTGTCGGGTTGTCCTGAAAGGGATAACCTTGCATGGAGGAGGTCAGAGGGGTGCCCACAAAGTTTGTGGCTGGGGCAAGGCAATGCTTCCTGTAGCAAGTTACTTGGTATAGGAAGGGGGCTGAGTGGAGAATGGTGTCAAAGGGTGGGCGAGGCTACAGCCTCCTTGGCGTGTGCCTCAGTGATTGATTGATTGATATTATAGAGGTTATCAAAATAGAAACATTCTTCACATGCAGGCTTATGAGATGGAGGAGATGGACCAGCACAACATTCCTCTGGGCAACAATACCTTTGACTCCCTCTTGCATGGGGGCCTCCTGTCCGGCTCCCTCACAGAATTTGTTGGTAAGTGACTTAAATGGTGAATAGTATGGTGTTCTTAAAGGATGTCCAGGGTCAACTTCCTCAACCATGTAGATGCAGAGGAAGAGTAGCAGATCTCTTTAGAATTTCTGCCAATAATTATGCATATCTAGTATGAACACATCACTTCTTGAATACTTTATTGCAGATATAATATATCCCTTTATATTAACTATTGAACTGTATTCAGCCTTGGACCTCTTTTCTATGATAGGAGTATTACTACTAAGGTCTGACCAGAAAAAAACATGTGTGACCCTAAGTTAGACATACTATTACTAAAAGAAAATACAAAAGATAAAAATTGATTTTGTGTGCAGTATTGCCATGAATAGCTGTAGTAACTCAAACGTAGCAGCTTCGGTTCACATCTTCGTAAGGACAGTTGGAATGCAATCAATTCAGGGACATGTATTATGGAAAAAGCCAAGCTAGGTAACAGTGTCAGCATTTATTTAGTGACTCCAGGATAACCAAATGCTCTATGGTTAAGTCTTGAAGAGATGAAAACCAAGGCTTGAGGCCAATTTTTTATGTGAACGGTCATATAATTATCATTGAACATATTTCTTGAGAGAGAAAAAAAAATTTATATTACCAACTCGCATGGTCTCAAGCATCTTACTTTCCTCTGATTTATTCAAAATATATCCCGTTTGCATTCTTAGGTGATGGAGTTGCTATGGTTTCTGTGTGCTGATTGGTTCAAAAGCGTTTGGCAAATGCTTTCAAAACGAAACCAAACGCTAGCAACAGGTGTTTGATAGCGTTTGCTTCTGTTAAAAATGTTTGCCTAATCATCACAAAATATTTGCTTGTCCTCACGTTAGAATGCCACTACTGATAACGCCTTTATTTTTATTTACCCTTGGTCAGTACCCTTTTAATGTATATATAAATTTTTTTTTTCTCTCTCTCTCTCTCTCTCTCTCTCTCTCTCTCTCTCTCTCTCTCTCTCTCTCTCTCTCTCTCTCTCTCTCTCTCTCTCTCTCTCTCTCCCCACAAATTACTGGCAGGAAACCGTTAAAAGGGAACACCATGTACCTTGTAGAAAACAAGGACATGAAAATTTGGTTGTAAATAATAAAGTTAGAGGAAGATATACTATCCTAGACTACCAGTAATGGTGCGGCATTGTGGGAGGGCAATAGCATTATTAACAATAACCAAGTGCTGCCACTATACTTCTCATCTAAAAGATAACGAAAACAAGACTAATTTCATAGAAGCAATCAACGCAATCAATTAATTGTTAATGAAAAATAGTTGCTGAGAAATATTTATCTAATTGTGATTTGAAACTATCTATAGCTTTTAACCTAACTACAGAAGCTGGTGAACGGTTCCAGTGACCAACAACCCATCATTGAAGTACAATTCACAACCTTTGTTTTACATCTTTGTACTTTCATTGTTTCATTTGTTTCATTGTTCATCTTTAAATCTTTAATGATTTTTCTGGATCAAATTTGATTATTTCAGTCTTCAATCATATTCCCACTATTCTTTGCTTGTAGATGGGGAACATGTCTAACTGCTTTAGTCGTTTCCCATACAATGAATTACGCAATACTATAGGAATATAGTATTTTGTCGCTTGTCTTATTTGTATTCTTACCAGTAAGTACTGTATTAGTATTTAATGTAGTTTGTTGACCAGAACTGAATCATATATTCTATGTATGGTTTCACAAATGCTGTATAGTCTTTTTATCATATCTAGTGATTTGTGATCAAAACTACTACAGGTTCACAATCTCTTATCCGAAAACCTTGGGACCAGACACTTTGAATTTTGGAATTTTTCAGATTTCGGAATGGAAGATCTTTAGCATAGATTTTAACGTTTAGATAAAATATAGGTGACCAGATGGCTCAGTGGTAGAGTGCTCAGCTCGTGGCTGTAAGGTCACGAGTTTGCACTTCGATCCCAGCATCAAGAACCCTGTAGTAAATAGCCTACAGGTGCTCTAGTCCAAAGATTAAAAAAAAAAAAAAAGTTACTCGGTGAGGGAGGTAGTGCTCTCTTGTCACCCTAGCGGGACTACATGGCCTTAGGTGGCCTAGCTTGGGGATTCTTTAATCCCCCGAATTAATAATGAAAACATCAGATAAAATATTACCTAATTGAAACTTTAAACAAACTGGCTCAAACAAAGCTAAACATGAAAATATACTTACTTGCAGTAAAAGGACAAAATAAATAGTTGAGGATCCTAAAGAAGGTATAGCAATGTCATCATTGAAGCTATGATGACCATCATCTCCATTTGTTGATTCTTCGTAGTTTGTGTAGAATGTTTTTGTATATCATCGATTTAAAATTAGCTGTGATCTTGTACATTTAATTTATGCAAGTATTATCAAAGCACTGATCCAAGTTGTTTGTTTGTTGCAAAATTCATCTTCATACAATTAAGTATCAGTAGTGCATTTATTTTATTTTAACTTGAAAGTATAGCTTGACAATGTTGTGGTCTCGGTTTGCTAAAGGTTTGTTGGAGGCATCAGAGATTATAGATAGATAGAGAAGATAGGTACAAAATTTACAGTGGAAGGTAGAGTGAAGGGTAGTGGGTGGACCTCATTGTAAACAGGGGATGAGTTTGTAAGGAATCTAAAAACAAAGGAATTGATAGATATGTTTCACATGACTGATAGTTTGGTGAGCAGTGATCAGTTGACAAAGTTAGACGTATGTAAACATAGAACCTGCTGTACTAAGTGATCATAATAAAGTGATGATGTAACCCACGATTCATGTCTTTCTACCTGATGATCTGCAGTCCACAGCTTGATTTTTTACTTTTTATAGAGTTTCTGTTGAAGTATTGTCTGATATGCCATTATGTGCCATGTAGAAATAGATTAGCTGTGGTGTAAAAAACAATGGTGAAATATGGGTAGAGTGAACTTTTGATCTTTTGGTATTGTTTTAAAGGATTGGTGTCCACATTCTCTCTGGCAAGATTAACTCTAATCTGTCCTGGGAGTAGAAGTTTGGATTATTGTGTGTATTTACCTAGTTGTAGTATACAGCTACACTACACTCGTTTGGTCCTGTCTCCGTATCTATATTTGTCCAGTTTTTCCTTCAGTCGATGTATACTATTTGCCATTATCACCTTTTCCTTCAATCCATTCCAAGTATCTATACTTCTGTACCGAGGGTCAGACGTTGGTTTACGAACAGAAAACCAATATAAAAATAATGGACAACTTTAATGATGAATAAAGTAACTAAAGTACTCGCTATATCCGTGGTGGTGCTCTTACAAATGCTTATCCACCCTTAGCGACACAAACATGAACATATACCTTAACACAAATATTCCTATTCTATCCTACCTAACTATACGTGAGGGAACTGATGGAAAACGACCAAAATACACTCACGCCACAAATATTGTTTGAGAGTCACTGGGTCCTTCTGGCCGTCGTCCTTGTTTGAGAGGCAACTCCACATGCAGCCTTCGTCAAACACCAACCGAAAAACAGTCTTTTGCTGGTCCTCTCGGCAGCTGTATCCGGGAGGACAATTTACTGTTAGATATTAATAACAATGTTTTTTCAAGTGTGGCAAGGCTTTTAGGAACACTGAAGGCTTACCTGTCTGGAGCGGGGTCACGGAACACTAGTGACTGACCTTCCGCCCAGACCGGTATATATATCCTCAGTTCCAGTGACGTCACGCGTTTTTTCCATCATCCTCTTTCGCTAGTAGTACCTACTCTAACCATAACAAGGTATCTTAACGAGCGTCGAGAATACGAGGATTTACCGGTGATTCTGCAAAGGAATCACCGTAATGATAGTTGGCCCGTTGTACTCGGTACACGGCTTTCCTCTTTAAAAAAAATAAATCCTCGTATTCTCACACTCGTAAGAACATGAGTTTATATATTATCAACATAAGTCGGGACCGGTCTTCTTCTTCTTCTTCTTCTTTCTTCTTGTCTCTATGCAAGACTTCCGAGTCAGACGTGACTCGACCTCCTGGTCGGAATAGGTGAAGCCAACTCCCACCAGTCCTGGCAAACTGAGCAGGGTGGTGATCCTCAACGGGGCTTCACCAAGCCTTCGTCCTTGGGGGGGTAACATCCAGGTCCTTTCCCTGGGGCAGAGTCCAGAGCCCCCAGGATTGCGGTGATCACTGCTTCAGCTGCGGGACCAGTGTTTCAGCTCGGCATCTCCTTAGCTGCAAAAAAGTTTTAGAGGCAGTAACCTTTCCTCAGAACACTCAGGGGTCTATTAATCTCTCTCCTCAGCACTCCTCTACGTATCTTCTCACAGGCCTCCGTTGTCGGGCTGTGCGTGGCTCTTCCATATCATCCTCACCATCCTCGGAAGGCAACACGATCTCGCTCATGTCGATTATATACCCCTCCTCCCCTACAAAACGTTTTAATTTGTCTGGTGCCCGGAGGATTGTGTCGCCACTGAAAGTGTTTTCCAGCTCGTATGACACTCCTCCTTGCTTCACTTCCTTCACTTTATAGGGGCCAATCCACTTTATCCCTAGTTTGCGTTCGATGGAAGAGCTAATTTGTTCTTTCTTTACCCACACTAGATCACCCACACTTACTGTTTGTTCTTTTCTACCGAGATTAGCTCGCGCCAACCACTTCCGGCTGTTGTCACGGGATGTTTGCTTCACTACCTCCAGGGCGACACCAATGTCTATCTCATCGTCCACCTGTGGTAGAGTTATCCCTATAACTCTCGGAGCGTGGCGATTGAACATTAAGTAGTGTGGTTGTTCTCCTGTGGTCTCGTGTACCGCCGCGTTGAGTATTTGTTGGCACTGGGTGATATAGTCGGGCCACTTAATTGATTGACCCTTACTCAAGCACGCTAACACGGACTTAAGGGTTCTATGTAAACGTTCGGTGATGGAGTTTCCTTGAGGATGGTAGGGAGTGGAGTAGACTTGGTGAATTCCGTGGGCTTTACAGAAGTCCGCCAGGAGGTGAGAACGGAACTCGCAAGCATTATCAGCCAGGAGCGTTTTTGGCCTTCCATAGTCCCCCACGTATGATCTAATACCCCTAACTACCTCTTCAGCCTGCCTCGAACGTAATTTTAACAATTTTACAAACCTTGAAAAATGATCTACTATGGTTAATACATATCGATGACCTCCTCGAGCAGGAGTCATTTCAGTTATATCTACACTGATTCTATCCAAAGGCTGGTTTACAGGAGGCAATTCTCGCCACTGCCTTTGTAAAGTTGAGGCTGACTTAGTTTGCTGACAAGTTAGGCATTCTCTTACAAATTTCTTCACATCTGCCTTTAAATTTGGCCAATAAAAATATTCTTCCGCCTTTAATATTGATTTGAGTTGACCTAAATGTCCTGATTCTTTTTCATGAATAATAGTAAGGGCTTTCTTTTTCATCACCGTGGGCACCACCAACAAATAGAGCAAGGTGTTATCTCTTTTCTGTTTAGAATAATAAAGGACTCCATCTTCTACAATAAACTGATTTAAGATTACTGGAGGATATTTATGTCGTGGTACTTGTCCTCCTTCTAAATATTCTTTCATTTCTCGCCAACGGGGTTCATCTACTTGGGCTTGTATGAACTCATCTTTGGTCATCCCTAGGAACGTATCTTGCCCTACCATTCTAACTACCTTAACTGGACGGCTTAGTTGATCAGCCACCACGTTCTTAGATCCGGCTTTATATTCCATTTTATACTGAAACTCCCTCATCTCTAATATCCACCTATTCATCCTGGGCGATTTGGTTCTTTGCCTGAACACAGAAATGAGGGGTTGATGATCGGTGCGGATCAGGACGCGCACTCCCCACAAATAATGGTGAAAGTTCCGGCAGGCTAACACTACAGCTAACGCTTCCCTGTCGGTTGTGGAATATCTTATTTCGGCCGGTCTTAATTTCTTTGAAAAGAATCCTATCACTCGTGGTTCTTTCCCATCATATTGCATCAGCACTGCTCCTACATGAGTAGCACTAGCATCGGTTTCTAATATAAACTCCCGATTCATTACTGCTTTAGAAAGGATTGGGGCATGGGTGAGTTTACATTTTAAAGTCTCAAAAGCATTCTGACATTCACTGGTCCAGTCAAATATTTGGCCTTTTTTAGTAAGGTTTGTAAGAGGGGCCAGAATCTTTGAGAATTTTTCTATGTGGCGGCGATAAAATGAGCACATCCCGATGAAACGCCGCGTTTCCTTGATAGTAGCGGGTGGCTTCATTTGGGTTACTGCGTCTACGTTACGTGGGTCAGGACAATACCCTTCCTTTGACACTATATGTCCTAAGAATTTTACTTGTCTTTGACCAATATTACACTTGGAGAGGTTAAGTTTTATACCTACAGACTTTAGGTGTTTAAATAACTTTTCCAGCCTCTCAATTAAAGTAACGTAGTCTGCCGCATATACAATAAGATCATCAAGATAACTTTTAACCCAATTTTCTTTAAGTAGGGGGGCTAGAACTTGGTTCATTTGTCTAGCGAATAAAGCGGGGCTGCAGCTCAAACCGAAGGGCAATCTTTTAAATCTATAGAGTGAGATTCCATCACTAAATGTAGTTAGGTCCCTGCTGGATTGATCGAGGGCGATTTGATAATATGCATCCTTCATATCCAAAGTGGCATAGTAGTCACTTCCTGATACGTTCTCTACTAACTCTTCTAACTTAGGAAGAGGATGAATATCCATAGCTAGTTGTTTATTTACTTTTCTATAATCTAAACAGAGTCTTTTGTCTCCCCCTGGCTTATTAACTAAAACTATTGGGGACAGCCAAGCCGCAGTTGAACTTTCGATAATACCTTTCCCTTCTAACTCCTTTAATATTGACTGAATCGCCTCCTTTGCTTTCTCGGGATAACGGTATAGAGGCGTACGGCAAGGTCTTGGATCGTCTACCTGTATATGAGCTGGTTCTGCTTGAATTAAACCTAATTCGCCTGGATGTACTATAAAAAGTTCTTGATGTTGTTGGATGATTTGAAATAATTGTTCTTTCTGTTCTGGATTTAAATGTGACCAATCACGAGATTCTAGGATGGACTGCAGTTTTTCCCAGCGTGTTTGGTAATTACTAACACAATCATTCTCAGGTCCGAGAGCCTCACTAATACGGGAGATAGTAACGGGGGTTTCTTCTGTTTCTAATTGTTCATCTTGTACTCGTTCATAGGTGACTAACAATGTTCCGGGGTGCAAGTTTAACCCTACCTTGGTGTTATTAATGACGGGGATAAACAAAGTTTGATCTTTAGTGACAGTCATAACCATTGGTATTCCATTCTGGACGTACTGATGTCTGGCTTCAACCATTACTACTGTGTTAGGTTGTTCATCGACTTTAATTTCCACCATGGTCGTTAAGTAACAGTCCAGGTGTTTACGAGTAGTTAATCTGCCATATTTGGGGCGGTTAGTGGGGTGGTTATTAGGGGCGGGTCGGGTTTCTCTTACCACCCTTTGAACTTTACCATATTCATTTGTTGTTAACACTAAAGGATAAATCAAGTTATTCCAATAAACTTTTCTTGCTTGGTAATCTAACGTAAATGTAGCTTGACTGATGGCATTCATACCGAGCAAGGCTGATGGACGCAGATAATTATCAGGAATTACCGCTACTTTAATGGTAATTGGGTGATTACTGATACTAGAAATGGTAACACTAGCTTGACCCAAAACTCGTAATTTACGACCAGTAATTCCTTGCAATGGGGGAATTCTTGAACTAGGTTTTATTTCCAGCCCTAATTCTTCCGCTGCGCTAAGCTTAAGTAGAGATACATCACTACCTGTATCTAACATTACTTCGAGCACATGATGGTTAACGTCCAGGTTAATGACCGGTGATTGCCACGCTATCCTCCCTCGAGTCATATTAATTCTCCCGGGACAACCTGGTTGTCCTCTTCGACAATTCATACGCAGGCAATCATAGCAGGAGCCTGGGCGAGGTTGTTTACGACATTCTGCTATAGAATGACTATTAGCTCGACAATAAGGACAATATTTTTCTCTCCTATCCCATTGTCTAAGTCTCCTCTCGACTCTTTCTAGATTGCCCCTCCCTGTTGGTGTTCTCGGAGGGTTACGTGCTATGGCACCTTGGGATGGTAAAGCTGGTTCAATTGTTCGCACGTTATCCCGTTGTTGTGCTAGCACCACTATTCTCTCATTATCCAATTTGCTCAGAAACTTTTTAAGGGTTACATTCTGGTCCAAGTACAACTCTAGCCTATCTCTACTTTCTTTAGGCATGCCCTTCAGTAGTTTGTTTTTAATGAGCTGTTCAGTGTTAGGCACCTCTCCCGACTTTGTCTGTACTTCTAACAACGCAAGTTTACATTTTAGGTTGGTTACAAATTCTATTGGGTCTTCGTCATACGTATATTTTAAATCGTTCAAGGAATCAAAGATACGATCTTCACTTTGGTCGGTGAGTTCAGTAGTTAGGTGCTTCTTAAAGTTCTCCCACGACATAACTTCTTTATTAAGGATATTCTGAATAAAAAGTGAAAGGGGTGAATCTACTCGCGTCCGAACTATTTGTTGTCGTTCGTCTGTTAACTGAGAACAACTTTCTACCTGTGACAAGAAAACAGTGAGTCGTCCCGCGCCGTCTACACCATTCAACTGACGTAACTCCAGAATAGGGATATCACGTGGCTTCAAAAAGGTTTTAACTGGTCTTTCAAGGGGGGGTGCAGATTCCCTGCGGCGCAGTTCACCTATTAAATCCTCAACACAAGACCTTAAATTATCCACTTCCCTTTCTAACGACTCCATTTTCCTCTGATCGTGATGACCGACTTCTGAACACTCTGGTTTTATTGCTCCATCAAGCGCTTGCTCACCCACTTCGGTTACTTCCTCCTGGGGAAACCACGAGTCGCCTAACAAGTCTATCTGAGAATTCATAATTAAAATTTAATTGGAGGGGGGAAGGACCCATACGACCTTAAGAAAAAAAAACTCTTCTTCCTCTTTCAAATCTAACCCGTGAATTGAATCTTAATCACACTAATCAAAAGTTAAAGCAAAAAAAAAATTCAAGAACTAAAAAAAAAATACCACCTGTTAAATTTAGTTAAGCCGTATCCACGCAGATACGGAGGGGAGGGGAAGGGTGCTCAGCGACCCGAAGGTCGCGACTCACTTACTAGTCCTGGGGTCCAGTGCCTGCAGGGGAGACTTGGAGCACTCTTCTCACCCTGGCTGAAAAATGTGCTAAAAGGATTCCCCTAATTGCTCATCTGGGTGTAACCCCAGTGTGCCTCAGGTTGGAAGGCATGGGCGTTGTTAATGGCGCCTCTCAGCTTGTCCTTTACTCTCTCTCTACCTTCGCGGTTAAAGTGTACTCCGTCAGATTTTAAGGAGTATAAAAAAGGCTTGGCACCAAAGGAAATAAATTCCTTACCCCGCAAAGCTCTCTTTTGGAGTTTGTTGTTAACTCCCTTGGCCACTTTATTATAAACCTCCTGCTCGATCCTAGGCCTCCAACGTATTTCAGTTAGGCGTGGCTCAACTAGACAAATCTTTACCCTGGGGGTGCAACGAGCCTCCAGCTGTTCTACAATAAGTTTTATGTTATTGACGATGTCCTTCACCTGACACCGGGGGTGGATGTCATTACTCCCCAGCCACAAAATCACCATGTCATAACGGCTGTTGAATACAGCGGTCAGGTGTTCATTATGAAAAAAAGACCGGGCTGTGGCTCCAGGTGATTTAAATATCTGGACATCAATAGGAGAGGGTAAGTGGTCCAGGTGAGAGGGCACTTGGCTATGCCCTACAATGGCTACTTTAAACATCTAAACTACGATTATCCCTATTACCACTAAGAGAATAATAAAAAAAAATGACTTGGGGGGGCTAACTACCTACCTAACTAGCACTACGTAGCGTCCTCCGGACAACGTGGGCTGATGCGTAATTTGCATCTACACCGCTGCAACCACTGTACCGAGGGTCAGACGTTGGTTTACGAACAGAAAACCAATATAAAAATAATGGACAACTTTAATGATGAATAAAGTAACTAAAGTACTCGCTATATCCGTGGTGGTGCTCTTACAAATGCTTATCCACCCTTAGCGACACAAACATGAACATATACCTTAACACAAATATTCCTATTCTATCCTACCTAACTATACGTGAGGGAACTGATGGAAAACGACCAAAATACACTCACGCCACAAATATTGTTTGAGAGTCACTGGGTCCTTCTGGCCGTCGTCCTTGTTTGAGAGGCAACTCCACATGCAGCCTTCGTCAAACACCAACCGAAAAACAGTCTTTTGCTGGTCCTCTCGGCAGCTGTATCCGGGAGGACAATTTACT
Organism: Cancer borealis; assembly: GCA_036785275.1. Taxonomy (NCBI): domain Eukaryota; kingdom Metazoa; phylum Arthropoda; class Malacostraca; order Decapoda; family Cancridae; genus Cancer; species Cancer borealis. The sequence goes on along the minus strand of JAXIVD010001322.1, from coordinate 50,517 downwards.
GTTAGATATTAATAACAATGTTTTTTCAAGTGTGGCAAGGCTTTTAGGAACACTGAAGGCTTACCTGTCTGGAGCGGGGTCACGGAACACTAGTGACTGACCTTCCGCCCAGACCGGTATATATATCCTCAGTTCCAGTGACGTCACGTGTTTTTTCCATCATCCTCTTTCGCTAGTAGTACCTACTCTAACCATAACAAGGTATCTTAACGAGCGTCGAGAATACGAGGATTTACCGGTGATTCTGCAAAGGAATCACCGTAATGATAGTTGGCCCGTTGTACTCGGTACACTTCTTTGGGGAAAACTACTTTTTTGTATTGTTCAAGCAAATTCCTTTTTGCAATTTTTTCTTGTGTTCCATCAAATTTCTAGCCACTCCTTTTCTTCTCAATAATTAGGTTATTTTCTATCTGTTTCCTCTAGTTTGTTAATTAATTTATATATTGTGATTAAGTCACCTCTCTCTCTTCTTTCTTTCAGTGTTTTTAGATGCATTTCTTTGAATCTTTCCTCATATGTTAGGTCTTCCAATTCTGGCACCATCTTAGTTGCAATTCTCAGTATTCTTTCTAATTTCAACACATGTTTTTTCTGATGCTGGAACCATATAACTTCTGCATATTCCAGTTTTGGTCTGATGTATAGTTATAATTATTCTCATCATATCTTCATCTAGGAAGTGAAAAGCCATCCGTATATTCCTTAGCATCCTGGAAAATCTCCAAATATTCTATCTATACGTTTCTCTGGTGATAAATTATCCTGTATTACCGCTATCAAATCTTTCTCTTCTTTTGCTATTGATATAATATTTTCCCCATGAAGACCATGTTGCACTTTTTCCCATTTTTTTTCATTAAATTTCATTTCCTATATCTTGCTCCATTCATATATCTTGTTTATATAATTCTATAGATCCTCACAATCCTTGTGATTTCTTATCTTTCTTAGTAATTTTGCATCATCTACAAACAGACTTATGTAACTGCTTACTCCTTCTGTCATATTTACATGTACTAAAAACATAATTGGTGCCAAAACTGATCCTTGTGATACTCCACTTTTTACTTCTCTCCATTCTGATTTTTTATCCTATACTTCTGTTCTCACTTCCCTTCCTTTCAGGTAGTCTTACATCCAGTTCTTTATTGTTCCCTACAATCCTTCAATGTGTTCCAACTTCCATGGAACCTTAGCACATATAGGGCAAGTGTTATGTGAGAAGTGCTTTATGGATTTGTGGCTCCATAACTTGTGCTTTTTTTGTAAAAGATGGTGTCTGGAGGAAGTAGAGGAATGTTATTAAAGAGTTTTCAATAATTTTGTTATATGGTCTATAAATCTAGTCATTATGGTATGTAACAGAAAATTGTTTGTGATTGAGATCGTGTGCAAAATTTCCTGACTGTGTAACCTTTTAAAGAAGTGGTCTCTTTGTTGAAGGATTTTTGTTCTTGGGCCAAATGGTTTTGTAGCTTTTGTAGGAAATTTATTGCTCTCTTTTTATTTTCTATTTCTTTCTTTTGTAGGGTTTGTATGTTGGATGTTGTTAGGTGAAAGGTCAAGAATAGATTAGCAATTATCCTGATCATTATTTTTATCTTTACAATACAGGTAAAGTAAGATATACAAAACTAAATATTGTACAAAATCATCTGTCTCACAGGTCCACCAGGTATTGGCAAGACTCAATGGTGCCTTGACATCACTGCCAAGATGGTGGTTATGGGAAAAGGAGAAAGGGCCTGTCCATCAGCAATATACATAGACACAGAGGCAGCTGTGAGGCCTGAGAGGTGAACAAATGTATTAATTACACCTACACTTTGAGGGTGCAGCACTTGGCTTAGGAACATGTAATTCTATCTGTCCATTCCTCTCGTAAATATCTGTTGGTTTATCTACTTTTTCCTATTCATTCAGTATGGTGCATTCAATCCTATCTCACTTAGCAGTTCATAAGTTTGTGATAGGAACTCCAGCTTCAACAAATTTAATCTTTATTCTGAAGCTTTTGTCTACACCAAGCCAGGTCATTCTACAGACATACATTGACTTCTTAATGTGTAGGATTGGCTATGTGACCCATTATCTTAGATCATCTTTCCTCAAATAAAAGTCTCCAATATCTTGTTATATCCCTGAAATATAGTTATGATGATTAAAAGTAGAATGACATTGATTATCATTGAAAACAAGTTTATGATAGATAATATCCACTCATAAGCTTAACTTTTTTATTCTTAATGTGTAAGTACTGTTATTAGCTTTATGTTTTACTTTTAATTACAGAATTGTGGAGATGATGATGAACAGATATCCCACATTTTCATCAGAAATTCCGCAGTTTCTCTCCAGAATTCATGTGTTCCGGCCAAAAACAGCAGCTTCCATGTTAGAAATGTAATTACTCCATTATTACTGTAACTACATTGATGAGCCTTGTGGGTGGAAAAATGCAACCAAAAGGGATGAAGAAAGAGGCCTGGGAAGCCCCTTCTATGCATTCTCCTTTAAAAAAACAAGGCACAGAGGGGAAAAGGGGAAATAATGTCTCCCGGAACCCTGATTGCCTTTTCTTGGCTATTCCTCTCTTTAAGGAGGATATAAGCCAGGTGTATATATATATATATATATATATATATATATATATATATATATATATATATATATATATATATATAAAGAGAGAGAGAGAGAGAGAGAGAGAGAGAGAGAGAGAGAGAGAGAGAGAGAGAGAGAGAGAGAGAGAGAGAGAGAGAGAGAGAGAGAGAGAGAGAGAGAGAGAGAGAGAGAGAGAGAGAGAGAGAGAGAGAGAGAGAGAGAGAGAGAGAGAGAGAGAGAGAGAGATATATTCATGTTCAGAAGTTCATTATTGTGTTCATAAAATTATCTCACTTGTAACAGTGTAAAATTTATAACAATGGTATCAATGTCATATTTACTAATTTATCCAGTTATCCTGCCTCATGTTTCCAGGTTCTTTTGCTTCTTAGGTCTTGTGTGTCTCACCTGTATTTCTTTATTTTTTGAGTGAAGTATAAGGATGACAAAATGATATGTTGGAAGGAAGTTGAGAATGAAAGAGGAAGGGGAGCAAATGTGAGCAGCAAATGTGAGTGAGAAAGAGGCTGTGAAGGGAAGATGGAAAGAAAATTTTTTAAATTTAATCAATAGTATGAGTGAAGAGAGAGGGGAGGAGAGAGTAATGTCTCCAAACCCTAAACGCCTTGTCTTGGCTACCCTCCTTTAAGGGGGATATGACAAAGAGAGGGTATATTAGTAAGATAGAGGTGGTGGGTGCAAGAGGAAAACCCCCAGTGAAGTGGGAGGGGAGAGTACTAAAATATGTGAGAATAAGGAGAGTGAAAGGATTAGAGCATGCAAGAAAGGAATGTAAGAACAAGAATAAATGGAAACACTTCTGCCGTGACCATCCCCTTGTGGGAGTTGCTAGGAACAGATGTCAGATATATAGATTGATAGATAGATTAAAAAAATTTTTTTTGCTACAGTTGCTGTATTTCTAAAATTTTTATATTTGCTCTGTTATTTAATCAACTACATCCCGAAAAATAAATATTAATGTTTGATGCTGATGGCACTTTTCAATGTTGTTCTTCAGACTAGATTCTCTGGAGTTTGTTGTGGTGGAGAAAGATGCTCGTTTGGTAATAGTGGACTCCATCGCTTCTATGACTGTTTCTCTGTCAGCAAATTCCATGAAGTCCAGAGCAAACCAGCTGTCCTCCTGGGCTGCTAAACTGAAGTCGTTAGCTCACAAGCTAAACATCTGTGTAAGATTCCTTTCTTTCATTGTTTTATTTATTAATTTTACACTGCTTTTATAATGTGGTGTAAATTATTTCTGATCCTTTGTAGAAAGGATCTATACACATCCAACAGGAGAGTAGGATTGTGGTTACATGATATTTCATATTCAATTGATTGGTACTCAGGTCATCTCATCATCAAGTCATTTCAGCCACAGACCATTTGGTCCTCAGAACATTTCGGTACTGGATAATTATGACTCAGTTCTTTTCATCGCCAAAACCTTTCATCACCAGGCATCTTGGCCACTAAAGTCTATCTAGGAAGTGAGCAAATCCACTCAAACCATGACACGTCTACCCACTCACCACACACACACACACACACGCACATACAAGTTGGTTGCTGCTGAGGATAGATGTACCCTACTGAGCTGCTCCAGCCTACAACCCTGATAGCTACAGCACCTAGCTTGTAATAAGGTGAGAGCTTTGCATAAAGTACCGTATTTTACGGCTTATAAGACGCTGCATCTTGGAAGACGCACCCTAATATTGGAGAGAAATTTTGAGAGAAAAAAAAAAGTCATTCTCACACGAAAACAGCTTCACCATATCCATGAATTTATGTAACCTTTTCTTAAACTATCTATTGTCTCAGCACTCACCACAAGTTTGCTGGAGCACTCACCACAAATGTACAACTTGGTAATTACCAAAGTCGAAAGTATCTTTCTGCTGCTCTGTTCCCATGTTCATTGGCGTATCGTACAACTTCTAGCATGTATGCGATAGTATAAGTAAATCGTTTTGATGAACTCGCCATGGGTGATAATTTTCAGGACAAACAACAGCTTGTGACGTGTGACAGCCGGGTGCTAGCTGATATACCGTATTTCACGACATAAGAGTGTGACCAAACCTTATGCTTCGAGCATAGGAGACAACACATCAACACAGCAGATCCAAACGCAGCTGATCCAAAGGCTTGCTGGTCTATGGAAATAACCCTTGGTTACACACCTGTACCGTCAAGATCAAGAGCGGAATGGCTCCCGCCGCCACCAGCTGGCACAATAAACAACAGACATATGGCTCACATTTGGGCTTGTGGCTTGGTTCCAGGAAGGTTTATGGTATTGGAAATACTTGTAACAAGTAAGTACTGAGGTTATATCATATAAAAGGCTGAATTGAATAGTTACTTAAGTTAACCTCATAATGTAATGACATCATACAAATCCACGTCCCTATCGGGCGAGCCAATACAACAACATTCATCTTGGAAGACGCACAAGTATTTTACATGGTATTTTTTAGGTAAAAAAGTGCGTCTTGTAAGCCGTAAAATACGGTATTTATCCTATCTCATTAGCATGAGTAAACATGCAAGAATGGAGAAAAGGTGAAATTAACATAAGACAGAACAAAACACAAAACAAAAACGCTAGATATGTTTTTTTTAGGATTCAGGTATGATGAACGTTCAACAAAAAAATAATGTTTTGCATGAAAGAGTAATATAATTTGAAGATTTTGTGAGGGAACTGCTGGATAGGTTGAAAACTGCGGAACATAGGAAGTGATGAAAGTTGGAAAATGAAGTCTTGAGGAATTATTGTGATAACCTCAGGAGAAAAGTTTGTGCTAATGAACAGAAAATGGAAGTAAAGGATGATAAAGTAAAGGAAGTAAATGAAAATCAGAATCAGTAGAAGAAAGATTGTGAACAAGAACAGGTTGAATTTAAGAAAATAATGGAGGACACGGTAAGAGAAAAAAAACTGAATGTTGCTAAAACTGTGGTTAAAGTAATTAAGGAGAAGGAAAATATGCTTAAAGATACTGTTGAGAAGAAAAAATGTACAGTGGAACCTCGGTTTTTGTGACTAATCCATTAAAAAAAGTCTGACGAAAACCGAATCATACGAAAACTGAAGCAATATTTCCCTTAAGAAATAATGTAAATCCAATTAATCCATTCCAGACACCCAAAAATATTAATAAAAAATACTTTTTATAGAGAATAACTATAGTTTTACATACAGAAAACAATGACAAATAAATATAAATGACTAATGAAATGGACAAATGAACATTTAACATCACTTTTACCTTTATTGAACTCTTATTGCCTTACCACACTGTATATGCCAATTCACTTCTTAAATTTGTCCAACCAGCCTCTGCTGGCCTTAAATTTATTAACAACAGCACTCGTTTCAGGCATTTTCTTTGTGAGATCCGCATGCAACAGCCTTGCCTTTTATCAAATTATCGCCTCCAAAACACTATCTGTTGTTCATTGATCCACAGCAACAACATCTTCGATTGTTTGCGATCTCTGTTTCGTTAGCACATATACCTCTTATGCAACATCAAGTTCCTTGATTTTTTTTTCTTCACCTGGATGGAATTGATCATGATACGAATTTCCCGTACATCCTGCGAGATTGGCCATGCATACGCCACTTGTACTTTCCTATGTGTTCTTTCTTGAAATCTATTGTGTTTCTCACCTTCTTTATCAAGGGTTGGCATTCAGAACTTTCTTTGGCCCCATGGTGACTTATTTAGCAGCTGCACTCAATAAACAATGGATTATTACAAAATGTTTCGGATGAACATGCGGGGTGATGCTCACTCAACGAGAAACAAATGCAGACTGAGTCACGAACACAACACATGAGATATGTGGGCGTTCGATTCTGGGAAATGAGGGAAATGCAGCGTTTCCGTGCAGCCAACCTGAAACTGAACTGCAAGAAGTGTGTGTTGTTCCAGCGTGAGGTGCCATTCTTGGGGCACATCGTAGGACAAGAAGGGGATGAAGGCAGACCCACAAAAGGTGGCGGCAGTTAAGGAATGTCCGATACCCAAGATGGTGAAGGAAGTAGGGAGCTTCTTGGGCTTCTGTACGTACTACAGAATATTTGTCTAGGGTTTTGCCATCATTGCTGCTCATTTTCACCATTTTACCCACAAGGGTGCATTGTTCCGCTGGGACGACTTATGTCAGGCCCCAGCCGTCCATACACCCTGGATTGCGACGCCAGCACAGAAGGTGTTGGTGCTGTGTTCTCTCAGTTGCAGGTGGAACAGGAGAGACTGGTCGCCTACTAGCCAGAAGTTCAGCCCCCAGAAAAGAATTATTGCGTGGTGCACAAGGAACTGTTGGCGATAGTCAAGGCTTTGGACCGGACCACTTCTATCATTATCTGTACGGGATGGTCTTCACCGTGTGCACCAACCACACAGTACTACGCTAGCTGAAGACATTAAAGAACCCCAAGGGACAGCTGGCGCAATAGCTAGCAAGGCTGGAGCAGTATCACTATCCGATGGAACACTGGCCAGGAAGAGTGCACAGCAATGCCGACAGCTTGAGCTGGCGCCCATGTGCACCAGAATGCCCCCACTGTAGCCACGTGGATCCTCTGATCAGTAGGAGGACGACCGTGCGTGTAGGAGATGCAGAGCCGATGCACGTTGGCTGGAGGCTCAGCTTGATGACCCGGACATTGGCCCTATGTTGGAGTGGCTGGAAGCGAGTGTGAAGAGGCCATCATGGGAGGAGGTTGCCACCATCAGTCCTGCTATGAAGCACTACTGGGAGCAGTGGGATACCCTCAGGCTTGTCCGAGGAGTGCTGGTGAAGAAGTGAGTGCTGAAAGATGTTAAGGTTGGCATCCAGTAGACTGTGATTCCCAAGACCCTGCGGGCTGATCTGTTATGGAAGGTGCAACGCGGAGTTGCTGGTGGCCACCTAGAAATACGAAAGATGCTGAGTCAGCTGCGCCAATGTTATTACTGAGTGGCCTACTCAAGGACATAGAGGATTGGTGTCATGTCTATAACATCTATTGCATCAGGAAAGACTCCTCATGCCGCAATCGTGCTTCCCTGCAACTCTATAAAGTTGGGCTGCCCGAGGAGCAAGTGGCAGTAGACATCATGGGCCCACTCCTTACCACCGCAGATGACAACCATTTGTTTCACATTATTACCTGTTCCTCCTAGCCTAGGCACAAGTCAGTGGTGTTAATCTGCTGCTTCCAGCCACCAAATCAAACCACCCCCCTTGCGCAGTAGAGATGCACCTCTGGGACAGCTGTCATCCCCACCCTCCGTTCTCCCATTCCTAGCTGGAAGCTTTCTGTGTAAACACTGAAGCTTCCCATCTTTGAGTGTTTTTTTTCCGTCATGGCTGCTAGGAGCTCCTTCTCTCTGGACACAGCAGACCGGGAAGGGCCACTGCAGGTGCCACCAGAGTTAGAGAAGCATAGTGGATCTGGCTTCCAGGAGGGAGTTACTTTGCTGGCCTCTTCACCACCAGCTGTTCCTGGGCCTACAGTGACTGCTCCCACCATCGCTGGGAAAAGGACCTGTGCTGTATCAGGATGCAACAAGGTTCTAGCTAAAGCCACCCAAGACCCATACACTGTATGTATTACTTGCTGTGGTTATTGTGCCCAGAACTCAAGATGTCAGGAGTGTGAGTCTTGGGATTCAGTGGTGGTGGAGGGGGCCAAGTAGTATCAGCTCGAGCTTTCGAGGAGAAGGGCCTGCTATGCCAAGGGCAAGGGTTCGTGTGATGCCAGCCCCTTAAGGGTTCCCTCAGCATGTAGCCAGAAGGAGAGTAGCAAAGGCTTTGGGCAGAGTAATGAGCTGGTGGAGTCACTGTCTACTGTAAGTTCTGTTGCTCCCCATGACTCTGCTTCCCATTCAGGCTCAGGCCTTCCTCTTGACAACCAGCTTGTCTTGCTCCTGACAAGTAGCCGGTCTGTGTAGGATATGTTCTCCAGGATGATGGCTATTCAGCTGCCTTTCCACTATGAATCTCCTTCCAGCATGTTTGTTGCCTTAAGCTGAGAGTCTGGTAAAAGACAGACCACAGCTATTAGCAGAGTGCAACAGGCACTCCCAGCCAAGGTGTCACGGGAGGTTAGCTTGGGGATCGAGCCAACAAGTGTTCGTCCGGCGCGCGCCACCTAGTCAGCCGCTCCATTGAACACACCTTTGTCTCGACACAAGGTGAAGGGAAGCCCGTTGTCTGATTCCTCGGGTCTTCCCTCGTCTCAGGACTCAGTTGTGGATCTAAGCGAGGTTGTAGGCCCGCAAGCCCATCTATGACCCACGGGTGAGGGTCCGACTATTTGTGGTTTACCAATAGGATGAGGTGCGTCTCCTACCACTCGGTCAAAGGGAGAAGGAGTACGGAAGAGCTTAAACCCATGCCCCTTTTCCTCGTCCACCAAGCGCATAAGGACAGAGCTAGTGACATAAAGCCTGCCCCGTGCGTTGTTCTACCACCACCGCGCCGATTCTCAGGATGGGAGGGAGAAGCGTTGTGGCCGGTGGGAAAGAGAAAGGCGGAGAGCAGTTTCTCCCTCCATCTCTTGCTCGACACAGCCACACGATGCGCCGACACCTGGAAGAGAGAAGCATGGATTAGTTCGTCATTCCTCTCTTCCGTCACGTGGGCAGAGGACGGCTTCTCCTGCCACCTTCCTTCCTTCCTGCCTCATTCATCGTCCCCACTCCTTCCTCCCTCTCAAGAGCCTCGTCCATCTACGTCCCCTGAGCGATGTCAACTACAGAAGGGGGAGGAGGGAGAAGAGGTTTCATCAGAGGACGTCGCTTGTTTTCCAGACTCTTCCCCTAACTTTATGGAGATGATGGAGTTCGTGTGTCAGAGGTTCCCAGAGGCCCATGCTCCTTCAACCCAGGTCTCTGCTCCCCTTATACCGGGCCTACAGGAGGAGGTTCTTCCTTCTGCTCCTTAGCTGAAGAGGGCACAGGCTGTGGACTTCATGATGCAACGGGCTTCCTCAGATCTCGCCCACGTCAACGAGTCTGCCAAGCTCTTGTTTCTCAAGTACCCTGCCAGCAGAGCCTATAAGATAGGCAATGACGAGGGTAGGAGCAAGGCTGCCAAAATTAACCCGGACTTGGCTCATCTCTGGTGGAGTCTAAAGCTTTTTGTCTAATCAACTCTCCTCCTCTAACTGACTGTCTTGACTCTTTAAGTCACCGCCGCAATGTTGCATCTTTATCTATCTTCTACCGCTATTTTCATGCTGACTGCTCTTCTGAACTTGCTAACTGCATGCTTCCCCCCTCCTGCGACCTCGCTGCACAACTTTCTACTTCTTCTCATCCTTATTCTGTCCATCTACTTAATGCAAGAGTTAACCAGTATCTTTACTCTTTCATTCCTTACACTGGTAAACTCTGGAACTCTCTTCCTTTGTCTGTTTTTCCACTGCCTATGACTTAAACTCTTTTAAAAGAGGAGTGTCAAGACACCTCTCATACTAAATTGAACTGCCCCCCATGTCTATATTTCTCCTACTATCTTCTTTACAGGGTCTGGCGATAAACAGGATTTTTTTTATAATTAATTTTTTTCCCCCTTAGCCGGTACCCTTTTAATGTAAAAAAAAAAAAAAAAAAAAAAAAAAAAAAAAAAAAAATCTTGGTCAGGCAAGGCGAACTGAGTCAGTTTTTCACAGGGGGAGATGACTAAACTGGAGCAGGCGCTGCTCTCCATCCAAGGGACGCAGAGTTTCCTGTTTGGCTGATGGGAACCTTTGTTTCCCCCCACCTATCGGGGATGGATTTGTCTCCACACAGAACTACAGGATTCAAAATTACGTCTCCCCGTTCAAGGATCCCATGGCCGTCGCAACAGATGCTTTCCTCTTCAGTTGGGATCATCAGGAACTGTATGTCTTTCCGCCTTTCTTAGCAATCAGAAAACTCCTCGTCAAGCTGCAGGCGTCACAAGGGACGGTCCTCGCCTTAGTAGCTCCGTTCTGGCCATGCAAGGAGTGGTTCTCCGACCTGCTACATATTTCCATCGATGCTCCCAACCTCCTTCCGATGCGCGAGGACCTGCTGCATCAGCCTCACTTCCACTGGTTCCACAACGGTCTCCTTGCTCTTCGGCTAACCGCATGGAGACTATCAAGCAAATTCTGTTACTGGTGATATTCGGGAAGAATGGCGAAGTTCATAGCGAAGTTCGTGGTGGGAACTAGAAGACATTCAATCATTATGAACTACCAGTCGAAATGGAGGTTTATTGTAGGTGGTGCAGGCTGAAGGGTAATACAGTTTTAAGACCATCGAGTCAAAAGTTTACCTTTCATCTCTATCTGCATCAGGATTGCCATCTGTCGGCCTCTATGGTGAAAGGCTACAAGGCTATGCTCAACAGTGTTTTTCAGCTGAAAAGATTCAACCTTTCTATGGATCAGGTCTTGCAGGACATCTCTAAAGTTTGCAGCCGCCAAGTCAAGAGGACAATCAGTAGAGTACCCCCCTGAAATGTGGACATGATTCTCCGCTTTCTGCTCAGCACTCCGTTGAAGCCAATGGACAGGGCTTCGTTTAAACGTCTAACACAGAAGACTCTTTTCCGGTAGCGTTGGCAACGGCTAAGAGGGTCAGTGAATTGCAAGCTCTGTCAGGCCAAGTCGCTCGTCAGGGCAACAACATGGTGCTGTCTTATCTTCCGGAGTGTGTAGCTAAGACGGAAACTTCGTCCCATCCTCTCCCAAGGGAGTTTACCCTCACTAGCCTAATGACGTCGGTTGGTGTGGACGACAAGGCGTGCCTTCTCTGCCCGGTACGAGCTCTGCGCTGGTACCTTTGTAGGACAAGGTCGGAGTCACGTCCAAGGCAGCTGTTCCTCTCAGTGAAGGATAGAGAATGCCTACTCTCCAAAACAGCCATCTTTTTCTTCTTAAGACAACTTATTAAAGAAGCACTTAAGGACTTCCCGGAGCACTTAGGTCCCCTACTCAGGGTAACAGCCCATGATATACGGGGTGTGGCGACGTCCATGCTTTGGTCCATTAGCAGGGCCGTATCAGATATTCTGGAGATGGCCTGTTGGAGGACTCAGTCTTTGCCGACCATTATTTGAAGACTATACAGAGGGTCCATGATGATGTCTTTGCTATTGGATCCATCATGGCAGCAGGGAGTGTTATCTTCTGAGGTTGCTGCACCCATCCTCACTCTCCAGAGACTCTGGAGACTGCTAACACTTCCCAGGTAAGAGTCTTACCCTTTTTTGTGGACTGCTGTCCCAGAGGCGCATCTTTATTGCGTAAATGTGGGTGGCTTGATTTGGTGGCTGGAAGTGGCAGATTAACACCGTGGACTTATGCCTAGGCTAGAAGGAATAGGTAAGTGAAAAAATGCATTTAAAAAAATAAAAAAATTTTCTTTGCATAGCAATGGACTATTTTACAAAGTGGCCAGAAGCCTACATGCTCCCTAACCATGAAGCCACCACGGTAGCTGAGGTACTGGTGGAGCAGCTCTTTTCCCGATTTGGTGTACCGACAAAAATGCACTCAGACCTGGGTCGTGAGTTCGAGTCTGAGGTGTTTCAGGAGTGCTGTAAGCTCCTGGAAATGAGAAAGACCAGTACTACTCCCCTACGTCCCCAGAGTGATGGACTGATGGAGCAGTTCAATTGAACTCTTGTGCAGGAGCTAGCCACATACTGTCAAGAAAGCCAGGCTAGGTGGGACAGGAAGCGTCCGTTGATACTGATGGTTTACCGGTCAGTGGAGCACGAGGCTACCCAGTACACACCGGCTCGGTTGATGCTGGGACGAGATATTTGCCTTCCAGTGGATCTTCCTACAGGCTGCCCAGTGACATTAGAGTATGCTGTGGATCTGCAGGAGCATCCAACAGAAGTGCACCACCAGGTACGGAGTCACCGGAGGCCATGGAGAGGCAGTACAACTGGAGCCTAAAGGAGGGAGGGTTTGTAGAAGGCACGCACGTCTGGTTCTACAATGCTCGACAACACAAGGAAATGCCTCTGAAGCTGCAGAGTCCATGGGAGGGCCCATATAGGGTAGTGGAGTGTGTCACATCATCTATCGTATTCTCCTCAGCCCTCGCAGCAAGTACAAGGTCGTCCACAGCGACAGGCTATGGCGGTATTATAGTGTAGGCAAATACTCCTGGGAGATCCATGCCCACTACTCCATGACCTCTATGTCAGCTGAGAACGATGAGGAAGCAATTGGGTTGCACAAGGAAGAAGACAGGCTCGCAAGTGTCATGAACAGTGGCGACAGGAAGGCTCAAATTGAGGTGGAAGGTGTGTCTACAAGGACGCCATGGCCACAGTGACGTAGGAGGCTGCCACGCCGGTTCCAAGACTTTCAGGTGGAGACAGAGGACTAATTCAACAGGCCTTAGAGGGCTGGACTTTAAGGGAGGGGCAGTGCTACGAAGGCCCATAGTCCCTTCATCCAGGACTGCTGCTTTGGTGGGGAGGTCGTGGTGGTGACGGTCGGTTGGCCGCCATGGCAGATTACACTTAGCCCTCGGCTCGACCAGTGGTGGTGTTCGCTCTGTTCTCCGCTACACCCAGATTATTCTGCTACCACGAAGCCCGCGTGAGGCCCTGTGAGTGCCCTGCCGCTACAGGTGAATACCGTGCTTGCCTGTGAAGGGCCTAGGGTGTGGGAGTGATTCTGTGACTATGACTGTGTGAGAGCCGGGGCTGTGCGCCGCTGGATTTATGACCCCCCATCCCCACACACATTGTTGGTGGCCATTGTAAAGAAGTTCAATAGTGAAATACAGTGCTCCCTCCAATTTTGCGATATTCCATATTTGGGACCGAGGCCAATCTCCATATCTGCAAGCCCAATCAATCAATCAATCATTGGGGGCATACGCCAAGAGACACATTGCCTCGCCAACCCTCCGATGCCAACTATGGCGATTACCTTGTGCAAGCCCTCTTCCTGTACCAATTAACTCCCATCAGGAAACATTGACTTGCCACAGCCACGAACTTTGTGGGCACCCAATTGGTCTCCTCCATTCCGGGTTATCTCTTTCAGAAATAACCCGAGAAGCCGGATCAGGTTCTGGGTAATGTGCCACATGCCCATATAGCCGAAGTTGACGTTGGTGAACTATACTAATAATAGGCCTTGATTCAGTCTCATGGAGCAGTCGTTGATTTGACATGAAGTCATTCCAACGATACCCGATGATACTGCAAAGGCATTTATTACCAAAGACATCAATTTGCCTCTTCAGATCGGTGTTCAGTGTCCATATTTCACAGCCGTACAGTAAGCCAGGGTTCACCAGCGATTTGAAGATTTGAATCTTTGTCCATATGCACAGATACCGACAATACCAAAGACTCGTGCTGAGCAATTCCATAACCGTGGGCCAAGCCAATCTGCCTTAAGACTTCTTGATTTGACCCATCATTGTTATGGGACCACGCTACAGAGGTATTTGAAGTTGTCCAAGATATCGATGTCCTCGCCACACGTGTTTGGAAGCTTGCTAGATGAAACAGAATGTACTGTTTATCTAGCAAGCCTCTAAACACCTGAACCTTAGTCTTGGGCCAGGAGAGCTTGAGTCCCAAAGGCTTAGCCTCCTTGTGCAGTGCTTCGAGAGCCATCACCAAAGCTTTCAGCGACTCAGCGACTGCATCGTCGGCAAAATTAAGATCATTGATCTTGGTGTTGCCGACAGATGCTCCACAGTGACTTTGGTCCACAACTCTAACCAGTACCCAGTCTATACAAATATGGAAAAGTGATGGAGCAAGGATGCATCCCTGTCTCACTCCCGTATGCACTCCCGTAGCACTAGTAGCGCGACTCTTTTCTATGCTGTCCAGCGTCTCTGCCGAAGCAAAACCACTCCGTGATTATGGACGCCCCCCAACACACCCTCTGGCAGCCTCAAGAGTCTTACATTTGAAGGTATCCCACAGTTCTACCGACTGTCATGACGCCTTGTCATCAGAGGGGTCTGCGTGGATGGACGCCCAGCAAAACCGGGTCAGAGTCACAGCTAAGGCTACACACGCGCCCAGAGACTCGACCCTGGCCCAGATACGGTAAAATGGTTATTTAAATTAATTTTCTTATGAATAATGATAATGTTTATGTTTTTCTGTATTTTTCTTTATTGTAGGATGTATAATTACATTTATTTGTGTACAAACAAGGGCAAAAATATGACTAAAATCACCATAAGGTTAATTATTCCAATTTTGCAAATTTGAATGTTGTGGCTTGCAATGTCGACCAATATCACACAAAATTGGAGGGAGAACTGTAGTCCTAAGCCAATCCTGTGTTTTTCTTGTTTTCCTACCAGCCCATCCCCCCTCTCTTCCCTCTCTGCGGAGGCAGCAATTTGGGTAGAATGAAAAGTGGTCAGCGAATAATGGGGATTTGAACCCGGATCCCTAGGCCCGCTTACTCGAGCGCTAGACCACTGTATATATATATATATATATATATATATATATATATATATATATATATATATATATATATATATATATATATATATATATACTGTATATACCGGACTATAAGGCGACTGGTTATATAAGACGACCCCCAATTTTCGAGGAAAAAAATTTGGTTTTGAGCTATTATCGCTATATTAGACGACCCCCTTTCTCATGGTAAGGTTCACTGTTCACCCGTCCTTAATTTATTACTCCAACAATTAATTCCAACACTAGTTGTTCAAGATGTAAGTAGTTAAAGGAATTAAAAAACTACATATTGTACGTATATTACTTTTACTAAACAATAGTCTGAATTTTTCAAAACGTAAAGAAACACTATCATAAACATAAACACCGTCATGCCTGGTGCGCTCTAACACCTTGTTTCAACAATTGCTTCAAACATCATCTTCATCTGATACAGTAAGCATGTCAAATATATCTTAAGATACATGTTCAAGGGCATCATCATACGGGTCAAATTCTGCATCATCTAGGTTGTCGTCTGCAGCTTCATCACCAGTGTTGCCCGCCACCCCGGTATTGTGGCCCACACATGATGTTGTCAGTAAACATTCGACACCCATAGAGTTAGGGTAGGCCCGCACGCCTGTATATGTGTGTGTAGGTATGTGTGTGTGTGTATATATATATATATATATATATATATATATATATATATATATATATATATATATATATATATATATATATATATATATATATATATTGTTACGGGCCCCACCCTACGGGAAGTGTTGGAGACGTGTCTACGTGACATGTCTGTGGGTTATGCCTTTTGTTTGCAAATCACGTGGCCAAGACCAGACGTGGAGGTAGAGAGAGGAAATGCGCGGGAAGTGTATCTCAAGGTCACGCAGCCGGGCGTGGCGGGAGAGGGAGAGAGAGAGTTGCCAGCGAGAACAATAATGAGAGGTTCTGTGCGTTTTGTTTATTTAACTCTTCCTTCCTTGTTCTCCTAATTTTCCTGACTTTCCCTCTTTCTTTTTTGTGTTGCAAGGTATCCTATCTTGTAGACAATTCCTTTCTGCATCTTCTCGTATGTTAGTCATTGTTCTGGGTTGCTTATGAGCGGAGCAATGATTTTGTGAAAGAGAGTCTTATTAGGCTATGTTTCGAGATGGCGCAGTGTGGGGGGAACCCGGCGTGCTCATCGTACGACATGGCATCTCAGCTCGAGGAGCTGCGAGCTTGATGAGATGCCGTGAGAGAGTCAGTTACCCGCTAGCCGTCACCAAGAACACCTCGCGCTCTGAGCTTCCCACAAATTGGCATTATTTTGTCTGTAACCTCCTCATATTTAAGGGAGTGGGTTATCCGACTGGCCTGTTAGATAAGGGGTATATTTGTGTAGCTAGACAGTAAGGCCCTGTCTGTAGAAGAAACGGTTACAAGCCAGAGCACTGAGACGAGTGTGGTGACAGTATCATTAACATCTAGCTAGCGGTGAACTCCACCTAGAATTTTGTCAGACTGTTCAGTCTCGGGGAAGTAGTTTCGGCGTTGTCTGCGTCTTGTCGGCGTTGTCTGCGTTGTCGGCGTTATTTGCTTTTTTCGGCATTGTCTTCGTTGTCCTCATTGTGAGAGAGAGAGAGAGAGAGAGAGAGAGAGAGAGAGAGAGAGAGAGAGAGAGAGAGAGAGAGAGAGAGAGAGAGAGAGAGAGAGCCTATCATCTGGGGCCTCTTGTTTGATAACACAGACGAGGAGTAATCCTGTCTTAGTGTTAATTAATTATGACTCATATAACGCACTGTACGGTGTCCCCTCGCAGGAGGCTACTTTGCAGGGTGTTATTAGAGTCGAGAGGAGTTATTATTCAACCAGAAGTGGGTGGAAAGACACCTTGTGGGCGGTATTCTGGTTGGAGCGATAGCTCCTTGTCTAGGCACTGTAATCTTGTGCTCACTGTAAGTCTCTTTAGAATGTAAGGAGGAGAAGGTGGTTACTACTGGGAGATTCCTTGTTCTTTGGAGGGTTAAAAGAATTGGCGACCTCTTAAAGTTAACGGGGTGGCTGTAGGTGCTGTGTTTGGGGGCTAAGAGTGCATAGGTTCCTTAACCAGGCACTTCTTGTTTAAAACCTATTGTCCAGCCACCGGCGTGTGGCCCTCGGAGTGACTAGTGCTACGGGATAGTCGACTTTCCTTGTCCTTTGGTGGGTTAAAAGGAAGTATAAACATCAGCACTATAGTTCGTACACGCCCGTAACGTGGTTGTGATTGGGTTGCTCATAAGTGGACACCCGGCACTAGGGCATAAGAACCGTGTCCGTTACGATGTGACCGTAACAAAATTGGCGACCTCGCCAGGATTCTAAAGGATAACAGTGAGTCGAAAAACAGTGTTAGTGTGTTGTTAGTGTGAGCCCACACACACTGTGACAATGGAAGACCAAGTAATGTAATTACTCCCCTTGAGGATGGCTCGGCCCGAGCCAGCCCTGTACGTGGCGTTAGTGAACAGCCATGCCTAGGTGAAGATCGGCCTGTTAGTCCTGTTAGTGAGCATATTACTACAGGACAATTGCATTTTGCTCAGGAAGTGCCTGAACAGCCTCTGCAGCATACAACGGGCCGTGTGGGTTCTTTTGAGAACGTGATGGGCTCAAGGAGAGTGAGCCCAGCTGCCAGTGTTGCCGACAATCTCCAGTCCGTCGGGATGGCAGAGGAATTGAGATTCCAACTAGAAATGAAGAGGATGGAGATAGAAGCTGCGAACGAAGAGAGAAGGTTAGAAGCTGAAGAGAGGAGAGAGGCTAGAAGGTTGGAGATAGAAGCGAGAAGATTATAAGTTGAAGAGAGGAATGAAGAAAGAAGGTTAGATCTAGAAGTCAGAAGGTTGGAGGTGGAGAAGCATAGAGATTTTGAATGGGAAAGATCTAGACTTGGGGCCAACTCAACTCATAAGGGAGGAGAAGGAGAGAACTCAGTTGAGCGCCAGATGGTAAGGAGTCTGCAGCTCATTCCTGACTTTGACGAGCAGAGGGTTGCAGAATGGTTCAAAAGGTTTGAGAAGAAGGCGGCTGAGTTTGGTTGGCCAGAAGGAAGATGGGTTGGTCTTGTGGCCAATAAGTTGAAAGGCAGGGCATTGGAGGCATACGACAATATGTCGGTTGAAGACCTAGAAAGCTATGAGGACTTCAAGGCTGATATATTGAGGGCTTACGAGCTGCGGCCCGAAGCCTATCGCTTAAGGTTCCGAGGTGGGAAAAAGAGACCTGGAGATTCTTACCTCGAGTGTGCCCGCCATTTAGAGCAGGCATTTAAGAGATGGATCATGAGTGAGGGAATGGATACTCTCCGCGACTTGGGGGAGTTGATGGTCATGGAGCAGTTAATTAATGCTGTTGATAAGGAACTGGTGCCTCTCCTCAGGGAGAAGCGTTTTAAGACGGTAAAGGAGGCTGCCACCTGGGCTGACGACCATGTGTTAGTCCATCGTTCGGAGCCTCGTGCTGGCGGTGGATTTAAGGAGGGAGGACCACGAGGGCCAGGGGGCGGTGGTAGTTCTGGTTCTGGTGCTCCACGTTCCCCTCCCCGCAGTCACGGCTTTGGCAATAAGAGCGGGTTTGCTAAGTCTCAATCCCCCGCTGCTCCTTAAGGGCCAAAAGGAGGGTCAGGAGGAAAGATGACCTTTAGTACTCCAAAGTACGATAACCAACCTACGTGCTATAACTGCCATGCCAAGGGGCGTTTTCGATCTCAATGTCCCAAACTTGTGACAGCGGGCCCCTCCAAGACACCCCAGAAACCAGTTACCTTGCTGGTGTGGCCTGACCAGGGTCGTGAGGAGAGGCTGCTCGCTCCTAAGGTTCACGAAGGAGATAAAGCTTTTGATGGGCCTATGTTGGATTGTGAGGAGGGGGTTCAGGCGGTTTCACCTGTTTCCCCCCTGTTGTTGCTTCTGTGACTCCAGCTGACTCGGAGCTGGACTGGTGTCACCCATTTCTGTGTGGGGGCACTGTCGAAATTGACGGGAGCGAGTATCCTGTCTCTGTCTTGCGAGACACTGGCGCACAACAGTCCGTGTGCCGAAATGTCACCGGGACTAAGGTGACTTCTTCAAAGGCAGTGTTGTGTAGGGGCCTCAACGCTGTCGAGAAGTTTGTGACAGCTGAGGTGAAGCTGTCGTGTCCACTGATCACCACTTCGGCTCAAGTGGCAGTGGCGGAACAACTGCCTGTGGCAGGTGTTGATTTCCTGCTAGGGAATGACCTAGCAGGAGGGAGAGTTTGGGTGCCCACCCCTACGGGAGGTGAGGCCTCTGAGGTGTCGGGGCATAGTGTGCCCGACCCTATTGCTGTTGTCACCCGGTCGCAGACCAAGAGGGTGATGCAGGCTGTTGCTCCTGGAGCCGACTGCGACAGAGCAGGGCTACTGGAAGAGGAGAACAGTGGTGAGGAAGAAGCTGCCGCTCCTGGGGCCGACTGCAAGGAAGCAGGGTCACCAGTGTTGGAGGGCAGTGAGGAGGAAGTTGTTGGGGTTGTCACCCGGTCTCAGGCTAGACGGGTGGAACCGGCTGCTACTCTAGGGGCTGACTGCGACATAGCAGAGTCACCAACAAAAGAGAGCAGTGTCTGTGAACTGGATGAGTCAGAGCCGGGCTCTCCAGTGAGTCAAGGTGTGGGGGCTGACTGCCGCGGTGCAGAGCCACCCATAGAAGCATCTGACTCGGTAGAGGTTGTCGCCGAGGGTGAGGAAGGAGTGTTGAGGGTAGAGGAGTCTTGTGCTGGTATTCCTCACTCTGCGGGGCACCTCGGAGGAAGCACCCACGCGGTGGTGTTTCCTGGTTGTGAGGCTGTGGGTCTCGGTACTCAGTCTGGACTCCAGCCTGGTGTGTCAGACAGTTTGTTGGGGGTCATCTCCGAGGGAGGGGAGACTTCCAACTCTGCGGGGGGAGTTGGAGACTCCCACCCCTGCGGAGTGTACCGGAGACAGGGAACAGGCTGTTCCCTTGTCTGGTGACTGTTTGACGGGTGAGGCCCACCTGGAGGGTCCACCCATTTTGGCCGATGAGGAAGTGGTGGATGAGTCCACACCACGCCTCAGGCCCCGGGACAGAACCAGGGAAGTGTCGGTACCGCCCCTGCCGACAGATCCTGTGGTCCCGTCCAACCTTACTTGTATTGAGCCGGCGTTGTTCATCAAGGGACAGAAAGGGGACCCAGAATTGGCCTCTTATTTTGCTAAGGTGGGAAAGGAGATAAGGGGAATAGAGGAGTTCCTGCTGCAGAAGGAGGTGTTACACCGCAGGTTGAGGGAGAGTGATGGGAGTGATGTTCTACAGGTGGTAGTGCCCCAGGATTTGAGGGAGGCCCTGGTGCTGTTAGCACACGAGGGACCTATGGCTGGACACCTCGGGGTTCACAAAACTCTCGCCCGACTGCGGGGCAATTTCTGGTGGCCTGGTATGGCCAAAGAGATTACAGAGTTGCTAAGGAGTTGTCACACCTGTCAGATAGTGGGCAAACCCAACCAAAATCCCCCTGTTGCACCCTTGCACCCTATTCCCGCTGTGGATCCTCCTTTTACCCCGGTCCTGATTGACATGGTGGGGTCCTTCCCTACTTCCAAGGCCGGTCATAAGTACTTGTTGAACATTATGGATGTAACGACCCGGTACCCAGAAGCTATACCGGTGAGGAGTACCCACGCACGAGTTGTGCTTAAGGCTCTCCTCAACTTCTTTACCCATTTTGGTCTACCTCCCGAGATTCAGTCTGATCGAGGGACCAACTTCACCTCAAAGTTGTTCGCAAAGACTATGATCGAGTGGGGGATTAAGCACATTCTATCTAGTGCTTATCATCCCCAGTCGCAGGGAGCATTAGAACGGCACCATCAGACGCTAAAAACTATGCTCCGGGCGTTCTGCTTGGAACGAGAGAAGGACTGGGACGAGGCGGTGCCCTATGTTTTGTTTGCTGTGAGGGAAGCTCCTACTGAGTCCTTAGGGTTCTCCCCCAATCAGTTGGTGTTTGGGCACCGGGTGCACGGTCCGTTGGATTTAGTACGGGAAGTCTGGTGTGCTCCCCACTCGGACCGCCCCGAATCGCTCTTGAAGAGCGTGTTAAGGACTCGGGAAAGATTGGTGAACGCGCTGGAGGTGGCTCAACACCATCTCGGAGCTGCCCAGAAGAAGATGAAGGGATACTACGACCAGAAGGCCAAGTATCGCACTTTTGCACCAGGGGAGGAGGTGTTGGTGTTGCTTCCTCTACAAGGACAGCCGCTTGCGGCCCGTTACTGTGGCCCTTATATGGTTGAGAAGAAGGTGGGGGATTTAGATTACCTGGTGGCCACTCCTGATCGGCGTAAGAGGGCTCAGCTTTGCCATGTAAATATGCTGAAGCCCTACTTCCGTAGAAAGAACCCAGAGGGTTGTTTTAGTTCTGCCAAGAAGGAGGCATCTTTAGTTTTATTTTTCTGCTGCGCAGAGGAGGCCACCGAGGTAATGGGTTCAGAACCTGTGAACCCCGCGGAGCATTGGGAGCAGAACAGTGTGCTGCTCCTTGAAGAAAAGTTGCAACACCTGGGAGAGGTGCAGAAGCAGGAGATGCTTCGGCGGTTGGGAAGGTACCCCTTCTGTCTTTGACAATGTCCCAGGCAGAACAAGCCTGATTCAACATGACATTGATGTGGGGGAGTCCACTCCAGTTAAGCTGGCTCCATATAGAGTGAATCCCCAGAAGCAGCAGTTGGTGGAGAAGGAGTTTGAGTATATGTTGGAGCACGGCCTGATTAAGAGGACGTATAGCCAGTGGAGTTCGCCTGTTACCCTTCAACCCAAGCCTGACGGTAAGGTCAGGTTTTGCATTGACTTTAGGAAGGTCAATACACTTACCAAGGCCGACACCTACCCGTTGCCCCGGGTGGATGACTCAATGGACCGTATTGGCGGGGCGACGTTTATCTCAAAGGTGGACTTGGTGAAGGGCTACTGGCAGATTCCTCTCACGGACCGTGCTAAAGAGATAGCTAGTTTTGTGGCTAATGGGGCAGTCTATCAGTGCCAGGTGATGCCCTATGGACTTAAAAATGCCCCAGCCACGTTCCAACGTTTGATGGACCAGGTGGTGGATGGACTCCAGCACTGAGTCGTGTACATCGGTGACGTGGTCATCTATGACACCTGTTGGTCGGACCACCTTGACAATGTGGAGGCACTGTATGCACGACTCCAGGAGGCTGGGTTGGTGGTCAACCTGGACAAGTGTGACTTTGTTAAGGCTCGGGTCCAGTACTTGGGGTATGTGGTGGGCCACGGCTACATCACTCCTCCCGAAGCCAAAGTGGAGGCGATCAGGCGGTTCCCCGCACCGACCTGTCGCCGCGCTCTGCAGAGGTTCCTCGGGGTAGTGGGCTACTACCGCTGATTTGTGCCAGGGTATTCCACCTTGCTGGCACCTTTGACTGACCTCTTGCAAAAGGGAAAGAAGTGGGTGTGGAGTGAGGCGTGTGAGAGCGCCTTCTCCCAAGTAAAAGACCTCTTGTGCGGTCAGCCAGTTTTACGGGCTCCGGACTTCACCAGGCCGTTTGCTTTGGCGGTCGATGCCAGCCAGGCAGGGGTGGGCGCAGTTCTCATGCAGCCCGACGAACACCAAGTGAATCATCCTGTCTGCTACTTCTCTAAGAAGTTTACTTCAGCCCAAAGGAACTACTCTGTTATTGAGCAAGAGTTACTGGCTATTCTTTCGGCTCTGCAGCACTTCGAAATCTATGTCCCGGCCTATGGTCCCCTAGTTACCATCTATTCTGACCATAGTCCTTTGCAATTTTTAGACAAGTTTAAATAAAAAAATGTGCGACTCACTCGGTGGAGTCTACTCTTGCAAGAGTATAACCTAGAGGTTCGCCACATTAAGGGGGTAGACAATGTTGTGGCCGATTGTTTGTCGCGAGCCAGTGAATAACTCGGTCCGCTTAAACATTTTTATAAGTCCGTAAGACTTACAAAAAAATTTCCTTTAAGTAGGGGCGTGTTGCTGGCACCACCCTACGGGAAGTGTTGGAGACGTGTCTACGTGACATGTCTGTGTGTTACGCCTTTTGTTTGCAAATCACGTGGCCAAGACCAGACGTGGAGGTAGAGAGAGGAAATGCGCGGGAAGTGTATCTCAAGGTCACGCAGCCGGGCGTGGCGGGAGAGGGAGAGAGAGAGTTGCCAGCGAGAACAATAATGAGAGGTTCTGTGCGTTTTGTTTATTTAACTTCCTTCCTTGTTCTCCTAATTTTCCCTCTTTCTTTTTTGTGTTGCAAGGTATCCTATCTTGTAGACAATTCCTTTCTGCATCCTCTCGTATGTTAGTCATTGTTCTGGGTTGCTTATGAGCGGAGCAATGATTTTGTGAAAGAGAGTCTTATTAGGCTATGTTTCGAGATGGCGCAGTGTGGGGGGAACCCGGCGTGCTCATCGTACGACATGGCATCTCAGCTCGAGGAGCTGCGAGCTTGATGAGATGCCGTGAGAGAGTCAGTTACCCGCTAGCCGTCACCAAGAACACCTCGCGCTCTGAGCTCCCCATAAATTGGCATTATTTTGTCTGTAACCTCATATTTAAGGGAGTGGGTTATCCGACTGGCCTGTTAGATAAGGGGTATATTTGTGTAGCTAGACAGTAAGGCCCTGTCTGTAGAAGAAACGGTTACAAGCCAGAGCACTGAGACGAATGTGGTGACAGTATCATTAACATCTAGCTAGCGGTGAACTCCACCTAGAATTTTGTCAGACTGTTCAGTCTCGGGGAAGTTGTTTCGGCGTTGTCTGCGTCTTGTCGGCGTTGTCTGCGTTGTCGGCGTTATTTGCTTTTTTCGGCGTTGTCTTCGTTGTCCTCATTGTGAGAGAGAGAGAGCGAGCCTATCATCTGGGGCCTCTTGTTTGATAACACAGACGAGGAGTAATCCCGTCTTAGTGTTAATTAATTACGACTCATATAACGCACTGTGCGGAGTCCCCTCGCAGGAGGCTACTTTGCAGGGTGTTTAATTAGAGTCGAGAGGAGTTATTATTCAACCAGAAGTGGGTGGAAAGACACCTTATGGGTGGTATTCTGGTTGGAGCGATAGCTCCTTGTCTAGGCACTGTAATCTTGTGCTCACTGTAAGTCTCTTTAGAATGTAAGGAGGAGAAGGTGGTTACTACTGGGAGATTCCTTGTTCTTTGGAGGGTTAAAAGAACTGGCGACCTCTTAACATTAACGGGGGTGGCTGTAGGTGCTGTGTTTGGGGGCTAAGAGTGCATAGGTTCCTTAACCAGGCACTTCTTGTTTAAAGCCTATTGTCCAGCCACCGGCGTGTGGCCCTCGGAGTGATTAGTCCTACGGGATAGTCGACTTTCCTTGTCCTTTGCTGGGTTAAAAGTACGTATAAACATCAGCACTACAGTTCGTACACGCCCGTAATGTGGTTGTGACTGGGTTGCTCATAAGTGGACACCCGGCACTAGGGCATAAGAACCGTGTCCGTTACGGTGTGACCGTAACAATATATATATATATATATATATATATATATATATATATATATATATATATATATATATATATATATATATATATATATATTATGCATACACGTGTGTGCATGCGGAATGAATTCCAAGGTACAGTGGCGCTGAATATTCATCACGGAGTTATAGGTTTGTGTTTTATTCTCGGTGTATAAGACGACCCTTAGATTTAGAAGCCTTAAACTTGGCAAAAAATCTCGTCTTATAGTCCGGTATATACGGTATATATATATATATATATATATATATATATATATATATATATATATATATATATATATATATATATATATATATATATATATATATATATATTGTAACGAGGAACCACCCCCCTCCCCTCTTCTATCTGGCGGTGATTACGGAAGGAAACACAGGACAAAGCTGCTCACCACTAGTTCACTATTGACCCTTCACACAGTACAAAACAATGACCATTAACAAGGCCAACAATCCGGCCCGGCGGCTTACAGCCCCGGCTCCCCACCCAGCTACTGTCACTCCAACACTGCAGCACAACGACAGTTCCCACTCACTTGTAGTTACGGAACTGGTGACACACCACCAAATCTCCTGCTCACTCGCTGACACAGAACTGGTGTTCTCCCATAGTGGCAAGGCTCTCACAGGGCCTCACACAGGCGTTGTAGTAGTGAAGTAAATCCAATGGTAGTGGGGTGGAGTGGAGCGGCCAGAGCCATCACCTGGTTGAGGCGAGAGCAGAATCCCGTCTGTTTGCAGCGCCGCTCGACCCCCACCTCATCACCACCACCTGCCACCTCACCTGGCTTGGTCGCGGGGACTACGGGCTTCGTAGCACTGCCCCTCCCTACAAGTCAGTTGTCCCGACTGTCACAATACAAATATAACAAACACAACACAACATAACATAAGCAT
>JAXIVD010001322.1:17500-20000 GCA_036785275.1 Cancer borealis | reverse complement strand
TCCCGTGCAAAATTCGTTCTCTGCTTGTGTTTACCTCGCCGCGTAAGGATCTCTGTTGTGCTCGCGTTCTGTGTTTTTGTGCATTTATTTTTACTAAATTTCTTGTTTGTAACCATGGGTCCTAAAAAAATGAGAGGAAAGGACAGCAGTGCAAAAAAGAAAAGGATGATGTCCATCGAAATAAAGTGTGAAATCATAAAAGAAACATGAGCAAGGTGTGCGAGTAATCGACTTGGCGAGGCAATACGAGCGCAGTACTTCTACGATATGTACCATATTGAAGCTGAAGGAGTCGATAAAGACTATAACACCAGCCAAGGGCGTTAAAATAATTTCTAAGCTCCGGACCTCTGTCCATGAAAAGATGGAGAATCTGCTATTGATGTGGGTGATAGTGATGGGCGTTCCGGCTCTTTTCCGAGAACCGAGTCTTTCGTTCTCGTTCACTCCAAAGAGCCGGCTCTTCCGGCTCCCAAACGGCTCTCAAATATTTTATTTTAGTTCCCCATATTCTGTTTATAGTCTTTATAATTTAGAAAGAATTTCTTAGGATAACTTAGCTAGTTAGCTTTCAAAACCTACTGAATTAAGGAAAGGTGAAATATCTTTAAAAAAACGTTTGTTCATTTATTTTAATTTAAACCAAATTTATATCAAATCATAGACTAAATCAAATGTACCTGTTATTTAATTAAAAGGTTAAAAAGCCTTAAAAAAATTACCTTAATTAATACCAATCATAGAAAACATTAATGAATTTATACACAATCCACCTAAACAACTTGTTTCACAGTTTCAGACATGCAGTGTATTCAAACTGAGAGGAATTTCTCTGACTTAATAATAATACCCATAAACATTATTAAAGATAAAGTTAAAATTAAAACATAAGATATAGTTAAAGTTAAATCAAATACAATGCTTCTCAAGTTTTAATTTTTTTTTTTTTTCATTGTTTATATACCGGTTACGTGTTTTGAGGGTTGAAAACATAAAAAAACATAATTTAGTTGAGAAGCAAAGTCTATAAAAATTAGTTATCTACATGTCTGTACAGTGTACACACTTTCACAAACTCGGTCACACACACATACACAGACAGATAGACCGACAGACAGACAGACACACACACACACAAACATAATATCTATTTCCTTTCCTATCTAATATCTATATATCTATCTTAAAGATAGATATATAGATATCTTCAAGATAGATATAGATAGATATTAGATAGGAATGGAAATAGATATTATGTGTGTGTGTGTGTGTATGTGTGTGTGTGTGTGTGTGTGTGTGTGTGTGTGTGTGTGTGTGTGTGTGTGTGTGTCTATCTATCTGTCGGTCTGTATGTCTGTGTATGTGTGTGTGACTGAGTTTGTGAAACTGTGTACAGACATATAGATAACTAATGTTTTTAGACTTTGTTTCTCAACTAAATTATGTTTTTTATGTTTTTAACCATCAAAACACGTAACCGGTTTATAAATACTGAAAAATAAATTTTTCTTACAAACTTTTTGGCGTATATTTAGATTAAATTACATGAATAGATAGAACTTTTAAAATCACATCATTTAGTATTAGTGCATTTTTCTCTGTACGACTAATATTTAAGGCCTCTTCTATTTGCGTGAATCCGTTTCAGATCACTGAATCTGGGTGGGGCTTGGCCGCTCTGGGCGGGGCTTAGCCGCGAAATCGTGTTCTATTTACCATCTTAACCCGTGATCTGTAACAGATTCCTGAATCCGTCGAATCTGATCTGGGAGGTGGGTTATAGCAGACGACACTCGTTCGCGGGTTTTTTGCACCAGCCTGAGCCAGCCTCTTCTCAGAAGTTAATATTGATATATACCTCCAATAAAACAGTGTATATATACGAGGAAGATAGTAAGCGGTAGAGAAAGGTTGTAGAAATGTTACTGTAGGCACAGAATTGTATAATAGTGGTGATGAATATAAAAAACAAAGGAGATATATAACAGCAGCCTCTTCTCGGAATCTATTATTAATATATACCTCCAATAAAAACAGTGTATATATACGAGAAAGATATTAAGTGGTAGAAAAATGTTTCAGAAATACTACTGTAGGCTTAAAATTGTATAATAATGGTGATGAATACCAGAAACGAAGGAGATATAACAGCAGCCTCTAACCGGGTTATTTATTTTCTTGGAATTTTGATATATACTCCCAAGAAAACAATTTACTTGTACGTGAAAGAGATTAAATGATACAAAAGTTCTGCATAAATGTTTGCAAAAATATGTATAACCGTAGCATATGAATAGTTAAATAAGATATCCCCAAAGTTTATTTTGGTTAAGGGGAAACTCTACTCTACATTGATATATACAAATGATTCTGACACTCATTACCGTCCCAAATAAATAGTTAATAAGATATCCCCATTCCCCATCTTCTCCCAATAAACATGAGGACATGTGGGAATGTAAGGTTTTTTGGCTGGATGTAAAAGTAAAGTTTTACCCAA
>JAXIVD010001322.1:0-15000 GCA_036785275.1 Cancer borealis | reverse complement strand
CATTTTTAAATGTTGCAACAGAAAGTTGGATTCCTATTCACTCTTTGTCTATTCGTAGTCATTGTACGTATACCTTATGATTCTCAAGCTATAATGAGAAAATGAGTTTTGTGTTAAAAAATTAACTATGGAAAAAAATATACTTGATTTGTACAATATGTACACTATTTTGAGACGAGTTCTATAATTTAATATGACCTCTTAATATTATCAGATTGTCTTCATTTACCGATATGTTGGGAATATTATAGTGTACATTCCACATCATTGGCCTGCCATATACACCATATATTTTCTGAATTATTCATATATATGTGTTTTATGTGTTGAGTTACCCCTCTTTGCTAGAGGCCAAAGCACTTGGAAATACAGTTTTCTTTGTTAACTTGAAGGGGTAACTTAACTATTTTACTATATAATTTCTATGAATAGGCTTCATTCTCGTAAGTATTATTATTATTATCATTACTATAATTATTAACAATCGGTAATTTTTGCATTTTGTTAGAAAATTGCAAAAATATGAAAAAACTAGAAAAAAAAAATTAACGGCTCTCTCAAACGGCTCTCGAGAAAGATCCGGCTCTTCTCGTTCATCTGGAAGAGCCGGCTCTATGAACCGACTCGTTCACAAAGCGCCCATCACTAGTGGGTGAGGGAGAAGGAGCTTGCGGGAGATACCATGACGGAGGGTATCACCTGCGAGAAGGCACGAGCCATTTATGCTGATTTGCTTAACATTCTCTTTTATTATGTTTTTATACAATATTTGTTATTTATAAATACATTTTTCTTATTTAAAAACACGTAACAAAAAATTGGGTGGTATTTTGGGGGCTGGAACGGATTAATGGTATTTCAATTAATTTCAATGGGGAAAATTGATTTGATATACGAGCAAATTGAGTTACGAGCTCGGTCACGGAACGAATTAAACTCGTAAGTCAAGGTTCCACTGTATATATATATATATATATATATATATATATATATATATATATATATATATATATATATATATATATATATATATATATGTACCGAGGATCAGTGTTACTGCCACTGTACCGTTGGTAAATATTATTTTCTATTGACACTGCTGTCATCACTGTACCGTTTCGGTATTCCATTCTACCTTCTTATCTACTACTTTCTATCTACTTTCTATGCTGCCACCACGACACCACTTGGGTATCGACACTATTGCTACTACTACCATTTGGCCCTCCACCACCGAGGTTGAGATATGAACAGAAAACGAATATAGTAAAATAATGGACAACTTTAATGATGAATAAATAAATAAAGTACTCGCTATATCCGTGGTGGTGCTCTTACAAGTGCTTATCCACCCTTTGCGACACAAACAAACAAATACATTAACACAAATATTCCTATTCTATCCTACCTAACTATACGTGAGGGAACTGATGGAAAACGACCAAAATACACTCACGCCATAAATATTGTTTGAGAGTCACTGGGTCCTTCTGGCCGTCGTCCTTGTTTGAGAGGCAACTCCACATGCAGCCTTAGTCAAACCACAACCGAAAGACAGTCTTTTGCTGGTCCTCTCGGCAGCTGTATCCGGGAGGACAATTTACTGTTAGATATTAATCTTAACAATGTTTTTTCAAGAGTGTGGCAAGGCTTTTAGGAACACTGAAGGCTTACCTGTCTGGAGCGGGGTCACGGAACACTAGTGACTGACCTTCCGCCCAGACCGATATATATATCCTCAGTTCCAGTGACGTCACGCGTTTTTCCCATCATCCCCTCTATCTAGTGGTACCTACTCTAACCGTAACAAGGTATCTAACGAGTGTCGAGAATACGAGGATTTACCGGTGATTCCGCAAAGGAATCACCGTAATGATAGTTGGCCCGTTGTACTCGGTACATATATATATATATATATATATATATATATATATATATATATATATATACTGTATATATATATATATATATATATATATATATATATATATATATATATATATATATATATATATATATACACTGTATATATATATATATATATATATATATATATATATATATATATATATATATATATATATATATATTAGAATTTCCCATCTAATGCATTTGGATCTAACGAATTCGTACCTAATGACCGTTTTAAGCTTTACCCCACCTCCAGTCTAACGATCCTAAATTCATATTTAACGGCAATTATTCCAGGCGCCCTGGATCCAATTTCAAACTTCCTGCAGGTCACTGAATTTTTGCTGGCAACACTGGTCGCATTCGTTAGTCCGACGCTGCCCTCTTTCAAACGTGTTCCATTGTGCTCATCTCATTGTTCCCCTTTTTTTGGCCCTCCATCCCATCTAACGAGTGTTTGGCAATGTGTTACGCCTCTCATGATGTCTGCCCTAGCCTCAGGTAGCGAAGAGGGGAGTGGTAAGAAAGGAAACCTTGAAGAAGGTAAAGAAAAAGAATCAGTGAAGAGGGCTACTTGTGTTGGAAAGAAATTGAATATAAATACAATGGAAGACAAAGCGAGGGTGATTGAATTAATTGAAAAAGACCACAAGAATTGTGGGATAGTGAAGGTGATAGTGAAGGTGAAGGCGTAGTGCATAACTTTTAAGAGACAGAAAAGCAGGGGCCTATATCCAGGGTGTGCTAGGTGTGTGCCGCACACCCTCAGCTAGAGAGAGAAATGCATAATAGTTATAAATAAATTCAACTAAGTGGGAAACAATATTTTTCTCATTGTTATAATATTTTGCACTATAGGTGTTCTGTAGAAGCACGGCACACCCAATGATCAATTGTATATGAAGCATAGCGCATACGGCGGAGTGAGAGGGCAGACTGTTGAAAATATGGAGCTGGGTATGCGGCTCTACACATGCACACTGCTTGCATTCGTTTTTGCTGCTGAAATTTTATATTGGCTAGAAGGTATAAAGTATCTTTGCCATTCATTATATGGGCATAATTATAACTTGCAGGAATTATAATATAGTATTTATTATGAAACCAAATGTTATTAAGTCACTCAAATCAGAAATAAAGATTGAGTGCAACCTAAGACTCTCTTATCGATGAAACGACGGAACTAAGTTGAGTTGCCAAGTTATACTAACTCAGACCTCAGTCAACTCAGTTTCATTGACGCCAGTGTCGAGGGAACACGTGCATTTCCTTTGACTTGACAGTAGTTGTGACTTGTGAGTATATTGTAATTATCATTGTGTTGCGGTGTATTTGCATCTTGATGATGGCGTTACCATGGCGATGAAAAAAGAGGGGCATAATAAATTTAATTATTCTAAATTTACACAAAATTTGCTTTATTTTCCAACTAACAGTATGAATAATTATAGAATTGTAATTACACACACACACACACACACACACACACACACATAATTATACATCCTATAATAAAGAAAAACATAAATATTATCATATTGCACACTTTTAAACATTAATAAACGGTATCACACCCCAAATTTGCAGAAAGAAATCCAATATTGAGACCGTGGGAAATGCCCTGTGCTGGAAAAAATACACAAAAGGCGTGGAAGAATACAGGCCTCAGAACGGCCTGACATTACATGCGAAACTAGTGTGGAAACCCCCACTTTGTCCAGGCGTTACCCGCAAAATTTGAGTTACATCGCCAAATTAGAGTTTCATAAAAAATGTTATATTGGGGTCTCGATTGGGAGTCGATTGCTGATCCTTCTCGGGAGCTATAGCCGGGAGGACAGTATTACATTAGTCATTAATATTAACACGATGGTTTTTCTCAAGTGTTTGGCAAGTTCCTAGGACCACAAGTTTCTTACCTGACTGGAGCGGAGTCACGGAACACTAGTGACTGACCTCCCGTCCAGACCGGTATATATACCACTCGCTTTCAGTGACGTCACAAATTTTCCCATCATCCCTCATATCTAGTTGTCCCTACTCTAACGATAACAAGGTGTTTAACTGTTGAATGAGTGTTAAGAATACGAGGATTTAACCTGTGATTCCGTAAAGGAATCACCGTAATGATAGTTGGCCAGTTGCACTCGGTATATATATATATATATATATATATATATATATATATATATATATATATATATATATATATATATATATATATATATACATATATATACTGTCAAACCTCGATTTAATGGACTAATACGGAGGGAGCCCTGTCCGTTGGTATAAAAAGTCCATTGCTTGGCAATATGGCAATCCGGAAAAAAATTCTAGGGTGAAACGCATAACTTTTAGGCAAAATACTTAAAACCCTTATATATACATATATATATATATATATATATATATATATATATATATATATATATATATATATATATATATATATATATATATATATATATATATATATATATATATATATATATATATATATATATATATATATATATATATATATATCCGAACCAAACCTAATATAACCTAATCTAACCATAACCTAATGTAACCTAACCTTAACCTAACCATAACCTAACATAACATAACATAATTAACCTAACATAACTTAAAAGATGTTTTACCAGGTAAACAATGGTGAGCACCGCCTGAAACCTTTACAGATGTTTTGAGTACACTATGTATAATATGTATGACTTCAAATTTATATCAACACTAATTCCTAGAAGGAGGAAGAAGGCGAACCCTTGGTACATCAGCTGATTGTGGACCGAGCATAAATATTAATGGCTGGACCCAGACGCTTCCCTTTGACTCAGAGTAAACATTTAGTGCAACTGTAAATACTGTACATACAACTTAGGTTAAGGTAAGCTAAAAAGTATTTGGGTAAATCTGCATACTTATTGCCCGGACGATATTGATATGATTTTGAAGTCATACATATTATACATGGTGTACTCAACGCATCTGTGAAGGTCTCAGGCGATGCTCACCATTGTTTACCTGGCAAAACATCTTTCAAGTTATGTTAGGTTAATTATGTTATTATGTTATGTTAGGTAATGGTTAGGTTACATTAGGTTATGGTTAGATTAAGTTATGTTAGGTTTGGTTCGGTCAGGTTTGGTTATATAAGGTCTTTATATTTAATTACCCAAAAGCTGGGCGTTTCACCCTAGATTTTAACGGATTATGTTACCAACGCGACTGCCACCTACCGGACTTTCTTTTACATTAACGGATATTAGTCCGGATTTGGGTTGATTGTCCGCTAGCAGACAGAGTCCGTTAAATCCGAATTCTGTTAAATCGGATCTGTTAAATCGAGGTCGACAGTATATATATATATATATATATATATATATATATATATATATATATATATATATATATATATATATATATATGTATGTATGTATATATATATATATATATATATATATATATATATATATATATATATATATATATATATATATATGATAAATAATAGCACTAACACTGTGACGAACATCTTTATTGTCAAACGTTTCGGAGACTCAATTCTCCATCTTCAGTGGATCTAAAATGAAGATCAAATATCTTAAAAAATAAATCTAAAACAATTTAAGAAAATATAAAAGATATAAGACATTAAAAAAACTTATGGATATAAAAATGGACATATCTACGGTGAGGTAGGACTAAACAAGTTGTTCGAGAATGTTATGAGGAAATGCAACTACAGTAAAACCTCAATACATTGAACCCACTTATAGCGAATTTCAGATATAACAAACTTTATTTCATGGCTGAACCAAGTTGGATATAACGAACCAAACTTCGTTATATCCGAGGCGTGGGGTGAGCCAGCTGAACTCTCCACTTTGTTTGAACATGAACGCGCCGACGCATACGCCACTCAGTCCACAGTTACCTTTCACTGTGAAGGGGTGGTCTAGCTCGTGCTCTCGCCACTTGCTACCTAATACGTACCTACTACTTACAGTACTACCTACTGAGAAATAGCTTCGAGGACTCCTGTATGAATACGTCTTAACGAACGAAACCCCGTATATAGCGAACTCGTTCAGTATTTTTACAGAACTTCGGATATAATGAATTATTAGATAGAACGTCAGACCCCCCGCCTCAATTGGCTCGTTATATCGAGGTTTTACTGTACCAATATCTAAAATGAATATGATAAATTTAAAGAGATATTAATGTAAAATTATTTGGAAAGGAAAAACAATCATACCTAAATAAAATTATTGTGTGAAGAGTTGGGAAGCAGAACTCGAACCATTGAGACAGGGTTTGAATTTGCGGATGAGAAGTGATTCGGCGGTGAGGAGGTCAGTGGAGTTATTGTAAGAGGTTAGTATCTCAAAGTTTGTGAGAGAAAGGATGGTCATTATGGTGAGACTGGTCTCTAGTCGCGGAGAAGGATGGATTAGCTACCCATCGATCCATTGATCGACCAATTGTCGTATTCCCCATAGGCTACATGTATCACATAGAACGACGTCTTATATTGACCTATTGGACGTTGTATACAAGACTAAAATATATATATATATATATATATATATATATATATATATATATATATATATATATATATATATATATATACACTGGTACCTTGACGTACGAGTGCCCCAACATACGAGTTTTTTGAGACACGAGCAGTCACTCGATCAATTTTTTGCTTTGAATTGCGAGCCAAAATTTGAGGTACGAGTCAGCGTCAGGGCTGCGTTCACTAGACAATACTGCATGCTACAGTAGCAAACCTACAGGAGCTTAGTGCCAACATATAAAAAATTATAGTTTGGTACCATGAAATGCTTATTTATTATAATTAAACAAAATATTACAAACCTCTAATCTTGTCACCGAGCAATGCGGAGCGTGCAGTATTGTCTTAATGAATGCAGCCATACGCCCGCCCAGCTTTCCCGTGCAAAATTCGTTCTCTGCTTGTATTTACCTCGCCGCGTAAGGATCTCTGTTGTGCTCGCGTTCTGTGCTTTTGTGCATTTATTTTACCAAATTTCTTGTTTGTAACCATGGGTTCTAAGAAAGTGAGAGGAAAGGATCGGTGCAAAGAAGAAAAGGATGATGTCCATCGAAATAAAGCGTGAAATCATAGAAAAACACGAGCTAGGTGTGCGAATAATCGACTTGGCGAGGCAATACGAGTGCAGTACTTCTACGATATGTACTATATTGAAGCAGAAGGAGTCAATAAAGGCTATAATACCAGCCAAGGGCATTAAAATAATTTCTAAGCTCCTGACCTCTGTCCATGAAAAGATGGAGAATCTGCTATTGATGTGGGTGAGGGAGAAGGAGCTTGCGGGAGATACCGTGACGGAGGGTATCACCTGCGAGAAGGCACGAGCCATTTATGCTGATTTGCTGCAGCACACCCCAGGCACTTCAGTGCACTTCAGGCATCGGAAGACTCGTTTAAAGCCAGTCGGGGCTGGTTTGACAATTTTAGAAAGAGGACCGGCGTTCACTCCGTCGTCAGGCATGGTGAGGCAGCAAGTTCGGATGTGAAGGCAGCTGAGGATTATGTCAAAACTTTTGTCGAACTAATAAAAGCTGAAGGATACATCCCTCAGCAAGTCTTCAATTGTGACGAGACAGGGCTATTCTGGAAGAAGATGCCGAGGAGGACTTACATAACAGCAGGGGAGAAGAAGATGCCAGGCCACAAACCCATGAAGGATAGGTTCACTCGCACTGTGCGCCAATGTGAGTGGCGACTGCAAGATCAAGCCGCTGCTCGTGTATCATTCGGAAAACCCCAGAGCCTTTAAGTCACATAAGATTCTAAAAGAAACTCTGCAGGTTATGTGGAGGGCAAACCCGAAGGCGTGGGTCACCAGGCAGTTCTTTGTGGAGTGGGTAAACCTGGTCTTCGGTCCTTCCATTAAGAAGTATATCCAGGAAAATAACCTACCCCTTCTCGTCCTCGACAATGCTCTTGCTCACCCACCGAACCTCGAAGATGACATCCTCGAAGAGTTCAAGTTTATACAGATTCTCTATCTTCCACCCAACACCACCCCTATACTGCAGCCCATGGATCAACAGGTAATTTCTAATTTCAAGAAGCTTTACACCATGCACCTGTTCCGCCACTGCTTTGAGGTGACGGAGAACACAAACCTCACCCTTAGAGAGTTCTGGAGGGACCACTATAACATCATGATATGCCTCAGAATTATCGATATGGCCTGGCAGGGTGTTACAATGAGGACCTTGACCTCTGCATGGAAGAAGTTGTGGCCTGAGGTTGTGTCCGAAAGGGACTTCGAAGGATTCGAACCGGAAGTGCCAGTGGAGGAAGAGATTGTGTCCCTCGGAAAGTCCATGGGCCTGGAGGTGGATGAAGCAGACGTGAACGACCTCGTCGAGAAGCACTCCGAGGAACTGACGACCGAGGAGTTAATGGAGCTACAGGCACAGCAGCATACGGAGGTTTTGCAGGAAATTGGTTCCGACGAGGAGCCAGAGGCAAAGGAAGTTCTCTCTACAAGTGAGATAAAGGAAATGTTGGGAATATGGGAGAAACTTTCAGAGTTAATTGAAAAGAAACACCCAGAAAAAGTTGCAACTGGTCGTGCATCAGCGCTATTTAATGACACTTGCCTAACTCATTTCCGAAACATTCTGAAAGGGAGGAAGAAACAAACCTCCTTGGACAGGTTCTTATTGAAACGTCCTGCACGTGAAAGTGAGGAAAGCGTGGCGAAAAAGGCAAAAACCAGTTTAGAAAAAAATTATTGAAGAAAATTAAGTTAAGCGAAAGAGAAAAATAAAAACTGTAGCAATTAAGTTCACGGATAAAGTGTAGCATTAAGAGTGTAGCAAGTAAGTTAAGTTAAGTGATTAAGTGATAGAGTTTATGACGAACGAAAGTGACCAAAAAAACACGAAACAAACTCCTTCAATCTCCTCTGCCTATCTCCTCCTCCCACCACTTCCTCCAGTATCTGCCGTTAACTCAAGTCGTCTCACCTCCAAGGTAAATACACTTTATAAAACCAGTTTATTTCTTTACATTCTCTTTTATTATGTTTTTATACAATATTTGTTATTTATAAATACAT
The DNA here is from genome assembly GCA_036785275.1 of Cancer borealis. Taxonomy (NCBI): domain Eukaryota; kingdom Metazoa; phylum Arthropoda; class Malacostraca; order Decapoda; family Cancridae; genus Cancer; species Cancer borealis. The sequence goes on along the minus strand of JAXIVD010001322.1, from coordinate 5,953 downwards.
TTTTCTTATTTAAAAATACGTAACAAAAAATTGGGTGGTATTTTGGGGGCTGGAACGGATTAATGGCATTTCAATTAATTTCAATGAGGAAAATTGATTTGATATACGAGCAAATTGAGTTACGAGCTCGGTCACGGAACGAATTAAAATCGTAAGTCAAGGTTCCACTGTATATATATATATATATATATATATATATATATATATATATATATATATATATATATATATATATATATATATACACACACCCCGTCTTGTATCTTGTATAGAACGACACAGCACCTTACCCACTACCACAACAACTCAGCTGCTCCATGGACTCCTGTGGGCGGGGTGATGACAGAGACTTCTCCGTTTTGGGGTTCGTGAGATGACCGGACTGCAAGATGGCCAACAGACAAGTTGTCCTTGACACGACTAGCTACTAGAGAAAGGGCTTTGGCACACCGGGTGGGAGGGGACGATGGTGGCAGGCGAGGATAAACAGCATTCATGTGTCTCGCAGTTTAATTTGAAATTCTAGTTACAATCCTGTCCTCATCTGACAACAACGATGACCACTCTGCCGAGGTGACGTTATAAGCTGCGTACCCTCCAATAAAGTCTGCGGAATATCTCTGCTAAACACTCGAGCGCCCATTTCAAAATCAGAGCATACAGACATTCAAATGCAACACCATCTGATGTTTGGTCATGTGGAGATAATAGGAAGACAGTATTGAAGTACCTTAGAGCAGTGGTTCCCAAACTGGGGTCCGCGGACCCCTGGGGGTCCCTGAGAAGGTCCTAGGGGGTCCGCGACACAATGAAAAAATTTTTTTTTTTCAACCCCAGAAAAAATATATAGAATAAAAAATATACATCACTGATTCTCTATCATCCTAGTGTCGGTAGTATCGATACTTGGGTGTAGAAGCAGCTAGCTTGCACATCTTTAATACATCATTATTTGTTTTATAATCATAAGCTTAATTTGAATTTAATTACAACTTAGCAACTCCCATCTTTCGTCACCCAAACCGTCACTATCGCGAGTCTCGTGACACGCAGTCTTGCCCCAAGTCCGGTAGGATCTGGCTGTCCCATCCGTCTAGCTGCTACATATTCCCATTGTACGTAAATGTCATTGGCTGTATGTTGCTATAATTTTAAGAAAGTGACAATATATCGGTAGTGAAATATTGCTAACTGACAAAACAAAATCAGTGTTGTCATGAATGTTCAGTATTAATTAAAGTTACAATGAATTATCAACATTATTAATCAATAACCATTTGCACTCTGTGAAAATTATATCAAAACTACGGCTAGAAAATACATTTCTGCTCATGTGTATTTGGTTTAAAAAATCTTAGTTGTTCCTTTAATTATTGATACGAAGTTAATTATTTTATGCTTACAGAAAGTGTGAACTGAAAATGGACAAGTTTTTAAAACGAAAATCGTCTGATGAGCTCTCCACTGCTACTTCATCAAGACCAAGGGAAGAAAGTAGTTTGGGTACAAAGGACAGAAAGTCAAAACTCAGAAAGTATAATCCCTCATATATTGCATATGGGTTTACTTCTGTGGTAAAAAACGATGGAGTGGAGTACCCGAAGTGTGTTCTCTGTCAAGAGATACTCTCCAATGAAGGGTTGAAACCATCAAAACTACAAAGACATTTACAACAAAAACATCCAGCTGATGCCACAAAATCCATTGATTTCTTCAAACGACAAGAGTCATCGGTAACTAGCCAAGCAAATACATTCAAACAGAAGTTCACACTTCCAGACAGAGCACTGAAAGCATCATTCTTAGCTTCTTTTCATATTGCCCGTGGTAAAAAACCACACACGATCGGAGAAAATTTCCTGTTACCAGCAGTCAGGGACATTGTTCAGGAATTATTTGGAGAGGATGCTGACAAGCAGGTTGATGTGTTATCCATGTCAAACAATACTGTGAGCAGAAGAATAGATGATATGGCCGAGGACGTCACTGTACAACTTTTGGAGCAAGTGAAAAACAGTGAGTACTTTACACTGCAACTAGACGAGAGCATAGATGTCGCTAACAAACCACAGCTGCTTGTGTATATCAGATTTATCAGTGACGGAAAATTTGTTGAGGAGATACTGTTCTGCAAAGCCATGAAGGGTAGGACTACTGGGAAGGATATATTTCAGATTTTGGATGAATACATGGAACAAAATTCCATTGACTGGTTACGCTGTGTGGGTGTGTGCACTGACGGAGCAGCTGCTATGACAGGTAAACATAGTGGAGTCATTGCTTTCATAAAAGAAAAGGACCCAAATGTCGTCAACACACACTGCATGCTCCACCGTGAGGCACTTGTTGCAAAACGCATTGATGATGAATTGTATCAGGTTTTGCAGATTGTTGTGAAAATAGTGAATTATGTAAAAGCACATCCTCTGAAAGACAGACTTTTTGAAGCCCTTTCTCATGAAATGGGTGCTGACTTTCATGGCTTGCTGCTCCACTCTGAAGTGCGATGGTTATCGCGTGGAGCAGTTTTGAATCGTGTATTTGCACTGCGGAGAGTTAGCTGATTTTCTCTCAACACAGAAATCAGATCTTTGTATCTATTTTGAGGACGAGTCATGGATGCTAAAGCTAGCATATCTATCATATATTCCAGCATCTAAATGTACTAAACAAGGGCATGCAAGGCCTTGGATTATGCATTTTGAATGTGCAAGACAAAGTACGTGCATTCATGCAAAAGATTTCCTTGTGGAAAAGAAAATGCCAGGGAGTCACTGAAATGTTCCCACTTTATCACCAAGAATGTATGACATCAAGTGAAGACATCACCCCCATCATTGTGTCCCATCTATCTCATCTGCAAGGCTACTTCAGGGAATATTACCCTGAACTGGAAAATTCTCACCTGAACTGGATTAGAAACCCTTTCGCAGTCGCGGTAGGTGCACATCTTGATATGAAGTCGCAAGAGGAACTCATTGAAATGTCAAATGATGGGGGTATCAAATTAAAGTTCTCTGTCCTTCCATTGTCAGAGTTTTGGATCTACTCAAGAACTGAATATCATGTTCTGGCTGAGAAGGCTCTGAAACACATTTTGCCCTATGCCACAACCTACTTATGTGAAAAAGGATTTTTCACATTGACAATACTTAAAACCAAGCACAAAGCACGCCTACAGGTGGACAACGACATGCGTCTGGCACTAACTAACATTAAGCCCCGCATTGACCAGCTGTGTAGGAGCCATCAATCTCACCCATCCCACTAAACAAGATATTATGTCTGATAGCTTTTGTGTTTAATTCCGCATTCTTTTTATGAAGGGTATTTAATTTATTTTGGTTACCGGTGGTGACACTACATACTGTAATTATCTATCTATTGTGGCTGTTTGTTTTTTTTACCAATTTTACTTTGTATTGAATTTAAAACAATAAAACATACTGAAAATAATTTACATGTTTATTCATACTTTCGTCGTGCAGGAATATGCAAATAGTAAATACCCTACGGCCTACACCTATGTTGTAATCATGTAATGGGTATCTTGGCCAGTAATGATAACTTTTGATTGGCTGGGGGTCCTCGGCTGGGACTCGTAATGTCTGGGGGGTCCTTGGCATGGTAAAGTTTGGGAACCACTGCCTTAGAGATTGGAGGGATGAGGTTGAGAGGGATGTGGCTTGTAAGAGTAGAGGTATAGACAGTAACAAATGGAAACTCTTCTGTCAGGAAGTTTCAATGGATGGGCATTAGAATAAATTACATTAGACTAGGAATCAGTTGTAACTATACATTAAAGTGGTATGGAAGAGATCAAGATACCTAAGCCTTCTACATACTAAGGTCACAACACCACATTTATCACATCTCTGCAGATAATTGTCACCAACCAGATCACGACAGTACTGAAGTCACAGCTGCCTGAGACATCATCAGCTGTTGACCCTTGGCCACACTCAGAAGACCAACTGCTGGATAAGGAAGAGAATGTGCCAGACCAAGAAGACAGTGTGCTAGATCAAACAGACCATTTGCTACAATTACACCATGCGGGTAAGTGCAAAGGCTGGCCAGAGCAAAGGGATTAAGTGAAGCATTATGTAGTACTGAACATGATCATTAATAGATTACTTATTTTGCCTCTAATTATTTCTTTCATGCTGTAAATGTTACTACCCCACTTTATGTAGCATAAAAATTTAGATCACTGTGGTGATCTGTTAAATGAAAAAAAAAATTATTCCACATTCCTGCATAACATGCATCTATTGATATTTTTCTTAGCCTCACTAGTCTTATTAATTGTACTTTTAAACTTGAGGTTTCACTTGAGTGTATTTCCACAGAACTTGAAGGCATGAGTAAGATTGTCATCCCAGCATTGGGCAACACATGGACACACTGTATAACCACACGACTAATCTTGCAGTACACAGATTCCTCAGCTAGACAGGTGAGTAGATTTAATGGTGGTTATCCCTCAACAATTTATACACTAAACACCATGTTGGCACATTTATTGTAAGGAAGGGTCATCATCATTGTTTTAAAAATAAAGTTACATGTTTACATGGATCAGATTTTGTCACCTGATGGTAACTTGATAACCATTATTGTTTTGTTGCCTCCAAGTCCTCCCTCAGTTATTTCCATCCTTTCTCTCTTCATGGCTGAATCATTAATATACATATATATATATATATATATATATATATATATATATATATATATATATATATATATATATATATATATATATATATATATATATATATATATATATATATATATATATATATATATATACATATATATATATATATATATATATATATATATATATATATATATATATATATATATATATATATATATATATATATATATATATATATATATATATATATATATATATATATATATATATATATATATATATATATATATATATATATATATATATATATATATATATATATATATATATATATATATATATATAATATATATATATATATATATATATATATATATATATATATATATATATATATATATATATATATATATATATATATATATATATATATATATATATATATATATATATATATATATATATATATATATATATATATATATATATATATATATATATATATATATATATATATATATATATATATATATATATATATATATATATATATATATATAATATATATATATATATATATATATATATATATATATATATATATATATATATATATATATATATATATATATATATATATATATATATATATATATATATATATATATATATATATATATATATATATATATATATATATATATTATATATATATATATATATATATATATATATATATATATATATATATATATATATATATATATATATATATATATATATATATATATATATATATATATATATATATATATATATATATATATATATATATATATATATATATATATATATATATATATATATATATATATATATAATATATATATATATATATATATATATATATATATATATATATATATATATATATAATATATATATATATATATATATATATATATATATATATATAATATATATATAATATATATATATATATATATATATATAATATATATATATATATATATATATATATATAATATATATATATATATATATATATATATATATATATATATATATACATATATATATATATATATATATATATATATATATATATATATATATATATATATATATATATATATATATATATATATATATATATAATATATATATATATATATATATATATATATATATATATATATATATATATATATATATATATATATATATATATATATATATATATATATATATATATATATATACATATAT
>JAXIVD010001321.1:7500-90942 GCA_036785275.1 Cancer borealis | reverse complement strand
GTAGTAGTAGTAGTAGTAGTAGTAATAGTAGTAGCGATAGTAGTAGTAGTAGTAGTAGTAGTAGTAGTAGTAGTAGTAGTAGTAGTAGTAGCAGCAGCAGCAGCAGCAACAGTAATAGTAGTAATAGTAGTAGTTGTTGTTGTTGTTGTTGTTGATGTTGCTGCTGGTGCTGTTGTTGTTGTTGATGTAATAGTTGCTTTACTTTAAATAAGCAGTTGAAAAAATATCATCCGTGACAGTATTTTGGGGTAAAACTATTTTCGTAACTAGTTGCAATGAATTTAAAGAATTTCTTTTTTATTATTGTTTAGAACCTGATGTACAATGTTCAACCTAAGTTTTTGTTGAACTGTAGGATGCAGTTGAAGGGAAGGGACTTAATACCTAATGATTACAGTGAACCGTGTCGAAGAAAACCAATATCATGGTTGCAAAAATTAAGGCAAAGGGGTGTAACTTTAAGATATAAATTTAGATTTGCTATGAATTGGGAATCCTCCAACATCATGACTTCAAAGAGTAATATTATTGTAGGATTGTGAATGAAATATTATTAACATTCGTACACTTAATTTAATATTTCACTCCTTATATTCCTTAACGTGAGTTCTGAACTTTATGTTGACCTGTTACAGCTGGAAGCTACAGCGGCTGTGAATTCCCGCCTTGGGTAGCGATGCACCGTCGCTGGCACGCTCTGGACAAGGGAGTGTCGTACTCTGTGTCACACCACAACACCACACTGCGTCTGCACCACTCCCACGCCACCAGGAACCAGCCCAATGCACTCGGGCTCACACAAGAAAACGAAGGCATGTATATTGGCTCACTTTACTTCAGCTGAGAATTGGTTGTTGACTATATGTTAATGTAGCTTTGAGCAGCACAGGATATGAATTTTCTAATCTTACACTTAATACATTCAACTAAACGAGTCGTCTGGGATCATATGTTTTTAGTATATTCAAAACTGCAACGACAAGTGCGAGTATTAAAACACATGAGCATTGAGAAATGATCTGCAGGAGAGAGATCGACCTCATGCAAGAAGTAAAGTAACAACTTGACATTTTTTTCTCACCGTTTTCAATTCTCCATCTGTCTGCATCGGCCACTTGGTCAGCACGGGAAGGACCCTTTATACCGTCCAGAAGAGGAGGGTAGTAGGCCCGATGGCACTCCAGAGTTGGAAGGGGAACGTTGTGCTGAGTCGGGGTGGATTGTGGGTTGCGATAGATGATGTAGCGAGATTGTGTGATCTCTGGCTTGGTTAATATTGCCATTTTAAGTGTTCCTTAATCCACAGATGAGCCCGAAAGAAGCAGAGTGATCCCCACGGGCCCTGAGGAAAGGCTGGTGTGTTCCCAGCAACGTGATGCAACCTCTTCCAGGGTAACACTCGTCACACACGTCACCACTGGCTGGTAACTATTGCTACTTCCAGGATTTCATTAAGTGTTGTGAGGGTGTGTCCCCTCCCGACGCAGGAGTGAGGCAGGCTCAGGGTGGGGAGCAGCGGGGCGGCGGGACCAAAGCATTGATTTAGACTCCTACCAAGTGGAACTTTTCATTTGTTTCTTTACGTTCTTCCATAGCTCTGTTGCCATAAGCTGAGGTCTCGGTCCAGTTGTATGTTTATAACCAAGGTGTGAATTTGTGCTTCAGGACGCAGAAGTAGCTTTGGTGTTGATATCTGAAATTTGCCGTCAGAAAGTACATTGTCTTGTGCATTTCTAAAAAAAAGATTATAAGAAATGTAAACTAAAAACTACAATGGGCACCACGCGACACATTTTGAATATCATGTTGGGTGAGAGTGTAGCTGACTGCCTGACCTTGCACCTGGTGACCTGTTTTGATGAGGTGAGGGATTATAATTACAGAGTCACACGCTTCCTTAATTATACAACAGTAGCTGTTAAAAATCTAATTGAGTTCACGTTCAATCTAGCACTGATTATGTGTTTTTTTCCAGGTATTTTCCTTGTAGCATGTTCAGTGATCTCGTGCGTGTGTGTGTGTGTGTGTGTGTGTGTGTGTGTGTGTGCGTGTATGTGTGTGTGTGTGTGTGTGTGTGTGTGTGTGTGTGTGTGTGTGTGTGTGTGTGTGTGTGTGTGTGTGTGTGTGTGTGTGTGTGTGTGTGATGAATATTCAGTCATATAATCATTGTTTTACCAGACTTTAATGGAATTTCAAGCTTGCAAAACATAATTGGGAGTTTCGTGTCACTCGTAAAATATAAAATGATTTATTTGTGGACTTACTTTGCCTTAGCATTTACTGCGCAATGCTAGTGGGAAATACAATTTGTTTTAATCCTCTGACATGTTCACATGGAAAACGGATAAAAGCTAAACACGTAGAGGAAAAACCGTGGTAGTTGCTACGCCTTATAGACCAAACAGTAGAAGAGTTTCAAAACATATGAAGACCGTTTTGTTCTTAAAGAATTTTTATATTAGAGATGTACCGATTTTTTTTTTCTTGCTAATACCGATACCAATACAGGTATGTCAGAGCCGATACCGATACTAATGATTTACAGAAGCCGATATTTTCCCCATATGTGTAAAATTTGATAATCAGTTGAATATATAAATGTTTGCACTTGATATTACATGATATATTCAGTTGAACAGTGGAGTTTTCATATCAAATGTTTTACGAAAAATAAATATTCATTGAATGAATACATTTTTAAATCAGAAATAATCTGAAATAATCAGTTGGATACACTAAGCTTTCAGTTCAACTGGAAACAAGTTTGTTAACAAATGTTGCCAAACATTGACCAAGTGCGGGAAATGAGAACTTGAATATCGGTGAGTATCGGTTAGAATTCCGCCGTTGCCGATATCGATTGCTAAAAATAGGCTGATAACACCGATACGAATACATGTCTACTTGATCTCTTTCCTTGAAGTAAGAATTAAACTAGATGACTGATTTTTTCTCTTTTTTTTAAAGGCTAAAGTTCTTTTTCTCTGTGAACATGACTTTATTTTGAAAACTCACGACTCAAGGGACACTAATATTATGTTCTTCTTTGCAGCACCAGTGGCTTCATCTGCACTGTGTTTTACCGCAGGGATGGACACATTATTGAGATGCAGCAAGGTGAGTATCCCACGCGATCACCACCAACTCTTGTACCAACTTACATGTTGTTCAATAATCTTAACACCTCTGGGTTTCTGTTGTTAAATATTAATACTTTTCTTGTCTATCAGTTCCTTCCTGTTGTGGATTCTATGCCCCGATAATCATCAGTGTCTATAGGTATATTTTTATGAACATAATAAACATAGGAATGAACAGCAAGATAAAGATTAAATATGGTGAGTTATGTCCGTCAGTATCCAATAATAAGTTAACGTTTATTTTGGTTCTAAAATACTTTTCTTTATCTCGATCAGGTTCCCGCACCTTCAGGGCCGTGGATGCCTGTAAACCCGAACACTTCAACGCCTCCACAGCTCCGCACACCACCCTCACCAGTAAGCCTCACGCCCACCCTCACGTGCAAGGGAGAGGGAGAAGTGACCAGACTTGCGGCTGCTCACTGACATGCAGCTTGTTTGCTTGTTTCCTTCGAGGATTGAGTCATTGCACACACACACACACACACACACACACACACACACACACACACACACACACACACACACACACACACACACACACACACACACACACACACACACACACACACACACACACACACACACACACATACACACACACACACACACACACACACACACACACACACACACACACACACACACACACACACACACACACACACACACACACACACACACACACACACACACACACACAAAAACACACACACACACACACACACACACACACACACACACACACACACACACACACACACACACACACACACACACTTGTGAGGAGGATACCAAAAAATCCAGCTTCTCATACAGAAGCTTAGATATCTGAAAGAACAGATACAGAAGTGGTTTATGCTAAGAATATTCAACAGCTTAAAGCCAGATTGGATAAAAGTTAGTATGGAGGCTAAACAGTACGAGTGTATCTCTTCTTACATTTGGATCATAGTGTAATGACCGTCTTGTGAAACAAATTCATTTAAAGAGAGGTAACCATGAGAGGGTTGTGGCTGACCAGTGATGCCACAATGATCACCATGGACCATGTGGAGCATGATAGAAGTTGATTATGGCAATATGATGACTGTGGAGGAAGGCAATGTGTGAACCATTCACATATATGATGAATTCAAACGCCTTTACAGTATGCATAAGGTTCCCTTTGGTAAGGATGGTGATACACGTACACCTGCTTTGCGCACTTCCCTTCTTATTGTTGTTGTCTGTGTTTTACCAGATGTTCCCTTCCCCAGGTAGTGCTCCCTCTCGTCGAGCCTGCCCCTTCGTGGGCGTGTGGACGGCCGGGGAGGGTGAGTGTGGGCGCGACGTGACTCACCTCAGGGCAGGTTGCAGTGCACTTTATGCCCTCAAGTTCGTCCACGCCTGTCCCACGCAAACCACGAAACATTGTGAGTCATGACTGAAAAAATACTCGCTCATGCATGTAATCGCTTATAGAATAGATTAGTAAACAGTGTGGTGTTAATACTTCCTTTCTTCTCAGTTCATCCTTATAAAGCAAGGTTTCGTTGTGCAAGATAGTTGATAGGTGCTCCGTTCGTGTTTTGTAACCCACTGATGAGCACTGGGACACTGCAACCTTTGAGTTCAACCTTGGTTTGAGGTTTCACTTAGATGAAAATCATTTAACTCAACTCTTAGTGTCACAAGTGATCAACACCATCACCTGACCGCCATCATTAACAGCACTGCAACGTTTAGTTTATGTAATTCTTTTGAGACATTTTTTCAAAATCATTTAACTCAACTCTTAGTGTCACACGTGATCAACACCATCACCTGACCGCCATCATTAATAGCACTGCAACGTTTAGTTTATGTAATTCTTTTGAGACAATTTTTCATTTTTGCCAACAGTGGACTTTAAATATTTTGTGAGAAACTCATGATGTTACTAATCTAACAATATGATGTATTATACCATTGTCTAAGTCTGTCCTTCCCTCAGCTTTCGTGTGTCACGGCCACTGGGCCGAGGGCAGCTCAGTGTTCGTTGTGGCGTCCACACCCGACCACCCGACACACCGTCTCTGCCTAATAGCCACCTCAGTTAATAACAAAAAGGGGCCCAACAATAATAGCACAAGTAATAGCAGAACTCTGCAAATAACTGCGCACGCGCATTCGTGCCCGCGTCGCCATGTCCCCCGCACCACCCCACTCAGCTTCAACCTCACAGCCCAAGGTAAGGTGGGAGGCGGTAGGAAGGAGCACCAGCTCTCCTTGCACTCACCATTTCCAGGGATCGGGATGGAATGCCTGATAATATTATTACCTGGCTTGGAGAACAATAATGTAGTAGCAGTAGCAATAGTAGTAGTAGCAGCAGCAGCAGCAGCAGCAGCAGCAGCAGTAGTAGTAGTAATAGTAGTAGTAGTAATAGTAGTAGTAGTAGAAGAAACAAGGCGTCACTTAAAAAATCTAACCCGCGCTACTAACGGGCGGAGGTCAACCATCTAAGCAAAAATTCTAAGGTCTCACTGAAGTCTACCGGCGCCATGGGTAAAAGATATAAAAAAATAAATAAATAAATAAAAAAGTAGTAGTAGTAGTAGTAGAAGTAGTAACAGCAAAAGTAGTAGTAGTAGTAGCAGCAGCAGTAATAGTAGTAATAGTAGTAGTAGTAGCAATAGTAGTAGTAGTAGCAAAAGTAGTAGTAATAGTAGGAGTAGAAGTAGCATCAGTGTGTGTTGTGAGTCTTCCAGGTGATCAGTGTTGTGTTGCTTCCATAATACTGAGATGTTGTGTATCCGACAGGTGAGTGTGCAGTGGCCGGCAGCAGCAGCAACTCCCCGGCCCCCTGGTCCCCGCTACTCATCCAGCTGTCCATCCTACTTCATCTGGCGCCGCTGGCCGCCAGCCTCCTCAGTGATGCCAGATGAATGTTGTTGGAGTTTCTCATTATGATCATAAGTTTATTTTCAGTTTCAGTCATTTCATGATATATGAATTTGCATATACCAAGCTGTTTAGGAGTGCCTAGGTTAGTTGCGGAGGTCTTATGTTCCAATATAAATATTTGCCATGAGTGTTGTGGTACGTGAGCGAAACCTTTTGGTGAAAACACATAATTAATGGGATGTCAGTTTGTAAGATATTGTCTTATATGTGAATATTTTTAACTGAGGTTTTATATGTATTTCATAGTTATATACATATATATATTCTTTTAAATGTTCTGTAAGAACTTGACACAGTTGAAATATATTTTGATATCCTTGATAGTCATCTATTCAGATAACAAAAAGACTAATTGTACAGAAGAGATGAGTCTGTTAGTCAGACCTCAGTCGGTAAATATAATATATACATAAGATATATTGTTGATCCATAATGTATGGTGCGGGAAGGCTGATGTTGTTGTCATTAACATGATTTTGTTAACTGATATTGAACCAACGGTCCCGGACGGCGCCTGTCTCGCAACACCACCAAGAATACGAGGTTCACGGGCACCGTCGGGCACACAATCCGGAAGAGTAGAGGATTCTAGATTCTCTTGACATATATTGATCATAACCTCGTATGGCAGGAATATATGAACACATATTTTTGTGCTAGAAGTGAGTGTATCCAATAGAAGACAACCCTGAAACCACCATGGATGCTTGAAGAAACTTGTAGCTGTGTGTGTGTGTGTGTCGTCTAAGAATGCCAACACTTCCTGGGCTGCGGGAGTGGCCGTCGCCCCAGTGGCACAAGACTACAACGTCACTAGTCCAAAGCCACGCGGCTTCTTGTCGGCCAACCTCATGAAAAACTGAGATGTTGACTATTTGTGATACTTAGTGTATAAATTCGGACTGCCAGAAAACTCCACAGTAAATTCTAACCCAATGGATAATCGGAATACTTGCAGTTGCCAAGTGACTAAACTAATTGCTACTGCGTATGTCTTTCCTGTCCTGTCCTGTGCCACAAGAGGCCCTGTGCTTCGATCAGATTGGGAGTGTCGCGCGGTTCCTTGATTGGTAAATCTTCTAGGCTTCCCAAGGGATACAATGTTCCAACCCACTAAGCAAATTTCTCCAGAATTTCACCTACTCATCACTCAAGACCAGCTGCATCCCCGCGCCGCCAACACAACTGTCAGCACAGAGGCACTTTGAAATTCACTTCTTTTATTTCAACGCTTATGTGGCTCCAATTGTGTGCCGTGTAAAAAAAGTAACAGAAAATTAGTAGGTAAGCTGTAAAGAAACTCAGTCATTAGTTTTCATGTGTATGTAGACACGAAGTTGTCTTAAATCTGTTGCAGGAGGGAGGAGAGGCCCCGTTGCCGTGTGTGTTAGCGATCGTATACCATGTAAATACAGCGCCACAAACAGTAGTCAGCGTGATCTGTTACTAATGGCATAGGACACAATATATTCCGATCCAAATAAGAAACTCATATGCAAGATTTTTTATGATATATGATTTTCACTGTATACATATGAGACGCATTCTGATAAAAAAGATAAAATAAAATATATCGACGGGTTGTTACGAGTTAAGATATTTTTGGAATTATATTTACAAAACTTAGATACACATTATTATTAACCTTGATTACTATTTAAGTCTGGTCAAATGTTCTTTTAAAAGCAACACTTTATTTTCTAACTGTTAAATTCATAATGTATTGTTTGAACACTAGAAGTTGTACTGAGAAAGTCGTAGCCACTGCTGTGTTAAGTGAGGCCTTTGTGAGTGTGTATGTTAACTGCTTCAGTGATATTTAGAAATTAGTCCATTAAATGTACAGCCATTATTTTGTAAATTGTCCGTAAATGGGAACTACACAAGCATACACATAAAGGTTTTCTATGTATATGCATGTGCTAAAACGTACACAAAACTCTCCTTTAATGGAATCCTATGGTTAACAATCGAAGTGATTATAATGTTTTTTTTATGAAATTGTTTCTTAAGATATTGGTCCAAAACGCTCCTTTGGTGAGTACCTTCATCAAGTTCGATGTCACCGCCCATTACTTCAACCTACTGCAAAAGGTACATTTTGTCTGAAGAGTTTTTATAGTATTTTATTTCTTCTATAAATATTGAACCGAGCATATTTTGTTTTATTCTTTATTTTCATTCAACAAATTGTAACACGTTGGTTTGAATGCAAGATACAGCACAGTACAGTGTATTGTACTAAACGTCAAAAGTGCACTCTTGATTATTAAATATCAGTATTGTAAAAAGTATACTATTCAATGGTGTAGATATACACCTGTGGTTATAATGTCTTCTTCTTCTTTTGCTTCTTGTCCCTAGGGGAAGATAAGTTGGCTTATGAAGATACGCCTCAAAATACTAAACTAAAATTGATTCAACTGTTTGCTATAATTAAACTGTACTTGAAATAATACAAACATTGCTAACATTTCCAAACATTTCTACTCTATTTCATTCAGTTTTAAATATATAACATTTGAGTTTCCAGAAACACATGCATTGATACAATGCATGGAGATTGACAATGTTAATTTAACATTAATTGCATCGACTGAGACTTGCTGAAAGATGGAACTGATGTCAAAATATTGCATTCATCAGATTGTTGAAAAGGAGTCCGGTACCATTTTATCCGAGATGATGAAGTGTCTAGAAAGGGAGAGAGTGTCGGCATACTTAAAGAATCCTTGAGGTACTACACAAACCAGTGAGTCAAGTGACGTGCTCCGGTCACCTTCGGATCCAGGTTTCTTTCCTGAAAGTCAACATAGATCTGGACCGAGACTGTTTTGTCCCCATGTAGTGTGAATCAAGTATGAATGTAGTGTGACTGCCTTGACTGGACCGTGAGTGAAGCGTGACATACTGGAGGCTAAAGGATGAGTGGAACAGACCTATGCCGCCCATCGACCATAATGTAAGTAATGTAGAAGACTTTAAGAGAAAATGGAAAATATTTATAAATGAGAATGACTGACTTAAGTGATACGAGCTTTCATACGTTGCCCGACTGTCCTTTTCCTGTCTCTTTTTGTTCCTGTGACTGTCCATGCAGTGAAGATCAAGCCCAGTAGATCCTTGTGAAGCTGCTCAAGGATACTTGCCTTCAGGAATAGCTCGGAAACCCAGGGAATGGAGTTAACAGAAATTAAAACATATAACGCAATACCCAATATTTGAGTTTCACTAACAATATAAATGTTACGACGTGAAAGTTTAGTAACATGAGTCATACTAACAGTCAATTAATTTATCATTATTGTTATGAGGTTATATTCAAAGGAAACTAAAATCGCTAACTCCCGCACTTTACATCCTACGTATATTATTAGTGTTCCCAGTCAGTCGAGGATTCATGTTGCTTATTTCAGGTTACCAAAAACGTTGCAGTATTACTAGTGTGTGTGTGTGTGTATGTGTGTGTGTGTGTGTGTGTGTGTGTGTGTGTGTGTGTGTGTGTGTGTGTGTGTGTGTGTGTGTGCGCGCATACTTGGAAAAAGGAAGCTCTATCAGCCCTGGACAATTTTAAGTGTCATCAAAGCGCACTCTAAATCATGATGACAACATACGGTCGAGTTAAGGCTTTTAATAAGTATCTTTATATTTCTTGATCACCAAGGCTGCTTTGTCCTATTCTTTGGTATAGTTTCACGATAACTGACGATACAAAATCTGATTCGAGTGGTACCGAGATATCATTCGAATCATTCGAATTCGAATCTGGCAACCCTGCTGTGGAAGCAGTCAGTACTCAGTGGTGTTTGGGGGGCACCAGGTATTGGGTGGGCCATGGGACAGCCTGGAGGACGACTTCATACAAGTGGATCAGGTTTTACGGGAAGTGCTGTCTGTTTTGTATTAAGTGATCCCTCCGTACACCTAGTGCAGCAAGCAAGCATTACAGGCGAATCTACACACAGGAATGCATATCAACACCTCGATCCTTAGTGTCAACGCCGCTGGATGCTCCTTCACAACCTTGTGCTTCGAGTGAGGAATGAGTGATAGTGTCGGCGTGATATGTATGGTCATAACTGACATAAAATTAATTGCACTGATTATTTTTTGGAAGGGAATATAGTAAGAAGTATGATTGATTAAGATGTTTTCCACCTCCAATGTAAAGTTGTCTTCAGGCGCCAGTCATATCCCACCACCACATCCTTATCAACAATTTTTTTTAAAAGTTAACAAATAGATTTTCACGACAAAGGAAACTCTAAAACCTTGCTTTGTCGTGTGTGAATCTTTATAATTTGCTTCATTTGCTCCTCGTCTTAGGATAATCAACATATAAATATCACCATTTGACACGTGTATGAGGGTAAGACGTTCACACCACTTCCCGACTACACCGCCCGTATGCGTTTCTTTGCCCTGAGGATTTGCTTACCTTCGAGGATTTGTTTTCGCACCAGCCAGCGGAGGAAATCACCGTTTTCCTGCGGGACGTAGTAGCCTCAAAGTTTGCCTATAATGATCAATGGATACAAAGTTCTCAGTTATGTGTAGTGGAGTTGATAGAAAGATGTGAGGGAGGATGGAGAGGGGGAGGGTCCTGGGAGTGGGCCAGTCGGATCACCTAGATCAGGTATATAGTGTAGGGCGCACATCCTATCCAGTGACACGTATTGGAAGGTAATGGCGGTGTCTGAGCAGCACATGGGACCCTGCCGAGGATGTATGATTAGTATCCTGTCCTAAGTGTCAGTCACTGATATACAGCACAGAGGTTAGCTCTTCATCAGCTCAGTGGTTCAAGTTAGCCTCAGTGATCATTATTATTATTATTATCATTATCATTATTATCATTTTCTTAATTATTATCATAATCGTCATATTTTCTACTCGGGGGGAGAAAAACATATTTGCTAATTGATATTGTACAAAGGAATAATGTAATATTTTCAGCTGAGTTTCAAATAATTTCACCAGAAACTGTTATTTCTAAGAATACATTGATTTGGTTGGAAAAAAAAAACTAAAATCATTATGGTGGATTTAATACTTCACCAATGTTGATGCAAAAGATATCAGATATTCCGTATAAAATTACCAATTAATAGACAAAGCATCTTGTTCAAATAGGATTTTAGTTTAGATACTAATATTTTTTTGTTTAATGGTATATGAAGGATGCAAGATTGGCACGAAAGGGTTATAATATGCGAATTGTCAGGAGTAACAGATAGGAAAGAAATGCATTAATGGTAGCTAGGAGTGGGATACTGGTTAGGTAGGTGCACTGATCTTTTGAGGGGAAATAAAATATGCATATCTGTGAATGCAAGGAACTAGAGATGGTGTGAGCCCCGCAGCAAAGTATACCAGATGTGTGACATATGGATAATGATGAAACTATACTACATGTGATACTGGAATGAGAGCTATACTATAGAGATAGATCTAAGATGATTCGATAAGTTCTACCTGAATTAGGATGTGATAATGATAAGATGGTGGGAAAAAAAGATAAGAAGGGAAGGATGGTGTTGCACATGGGAGGCAACAAAGATTATTGTAATAGAGAGAATGTGGTATGGTATATGATGTAAATATTACATTTACATGCTGTTGTTTCTTTCAGGACCTGCCTTTATAAACCCCTAACTTATGAGGAATGATAAACCACCTGTAACATCAAGATTTAGGATCAAGATGGAATGACTGCTGATGATGATAATATTCTATGATGTGGTAACACTGTGAGCCAGCGACAGCGCAATACATTTTAGGTGTTAAAATTTTTACTTTTTATGGCTTTTAATTATGTGAAATCGAAAATTTTTCAATTTTAGACGTGTTGTACTTTAACAAAACTGCATTTAATTTGATTATCCCATGAGTTCATTAATAGTATTGTTATCACTGTGATCCACATCCTAATCCTGATGGAGCTCGTTTTGCGTAGTCCATATAGTCTCACTTTAACTATTTATGAGTCACATATCCCCCATCACAACTCAGAAGTCTATGTAGAAAAAGGTGATACTTCTACAAATATTGAAATCTGCCGTTACAACAGTACTCTTTACTGTAGCGCATTTCCCTCCTTTTCGTAAACTTGTTTTACAGTATTAGTATATAGAAGTAACTATATGAAATTAAATATACTGTGCGTGGTTTGTATTGTAATGATGGTGTAGTAATGTATATAATAAAGGTAATGGCTTGTAGTGGTGTGACGCTGACTGGCAACACTGTGCAGGCCAATGTTTACACCTCGCTCTGGTTGTTGTGGCCTTTTAGTAATTTGATAATTATTTCAATAACCGACTTCTAGATGGAGCTACCTCAACCGCCTCCGGGTGAGTGATGGTGTTATGTATGCTACTAGTGTATTGATTAGTGTTTGAGTTTGTCTTTAAGGTGAAATAAGGCAAGGCAAGCCAAGCCTCCATCCATCGTGTGCCACAAGTGTGTAGGGTCGTGTAAGGTTTGATGCTGTCACAATAAGGATGCGAGGGAGCCTGAGTCTGATTTTGATATATGATGCGTGAGAACGTAAATTAGTATAGTAGTTTAAGTAGTTTGAGTCTGTAATATGCTAGTAGTTCAATTGAGATGGAAATATGACCCGGCGTCAGTCATGTCAATCAACATATTTCTGGCGTGACATTAATCGTACAATTCATGATGTAGTTAGTGAATACAGTTAATATGCAGAAAAGGTTAGCAATTTTAGAACATGGACTGTGAATGTACGATGTAAATGAGTGTCATAATGGTTTGGTAAATTAAAATGTGTAAGATGATTGTGTTGTGTAGACGAAACTCAATTTTAGTGATATTGTATAATATTACTCGAACCAAAACCTACCCGTCATAAACGAGGGCTGTTTCCATAGAACAGTTTTCTTCAAAGATTAAAAAGGGGATGTTGTTGAGGTGTGTAATAAATGAAGAAGGAAAAGCTGGTGAAGGAGGTTAGCGGGAAGGTGAGGAAGGAGGTAGAGAAGGATGATGTAGTAAGAAGTGAGGTGAGGATGGGGACTGTAGTGAGGAATGAATTGGAGGAGGATACTATGGTGATGAATAAGGTGGAGAAGGGTGCTGTGGTGATGATTGAGGTGGAGAAAGATATATCTTGTGTGTATGACATATCATTAGTAGAGGCTGTGACTGACTGCCTTGGCATATGAATTGAATAAAAAAAAAAAAATCATGTATTATCATCAGATGCTTGCAGTTTTGTAATATCATGTGACTACTTTCCTTGGCATATTAATATTAGTTAAGATTATATCATTCATGAAAATGGTGAACAAAAATCCAAAATATATCTGTATGATATGACTATTGCATTATTAATAGTTATGTGCCTAATACATTTTGAATAACTAGATATAACCACAGGATGTAACCTAACTTTGCCATCTCTTGTGCAATCATTTATCAGCTACATTATTAATCTCAAACCTTGAGTTCTTTCCCCTTCATTATTTATGGTACGTCTTTCCATATCTTCATTAGTTAAATGCAAATAGTGTTGTTAAGGTTATGAACAATTTTTGATACTATGCTATTAATTTACAGATCAGGAGCTGAAAAATATAATTGATAAATTGGCTCAGTTTGTGGCTCGCAATGGCCCTGAGTTTGAACAGATGACCAAGACCAAACAGAAGGACAACCCCAAGTTCAGCTTCCTGTTTGGTGGAGAGTATTTCAACTACTATCAGTACAAGGTTACAACTGAGCAAGCAAGTTAGTATGAGTATTTTGTGGTTTTGTATTTTCAGTAGCTAGTTGACTTTTCAATAGAATCCACTCCATTCAGATTTCTCTTGTCCAGAACTGTACTTAACATTTCAGTTATGTCTTGTTTTTAGCCTGTTTTTTTTTTATTAAGGTGTTACGAGTTAGATGTTTTATAATAATTTAATAGCACAAGCTTGTCCTTTATATTTGACTCCTTTCTGATGTGTTTATCCACTATCACTTCCTTGGGATCCACGGTTTATGAGTGATACAGTAGTAATGTCAACATCACACTCACACACATAAACACATGTGAGGGATGTACACCCATCACCTATGACTAAGAAATTCCACAGCATGTTATTTGTAATGAATGGCTACCAGTAGTTACTACTTGCCTATGCATACTAACTGTTTACCCGTTGATTTATGTTATATATATGCGTATACACCAACTTTTAACTATAATACAATATCTTGGTATATTTTTGCGGAATTTGGGATACATTAGAATTCTGCATATGAATGTTACTTGCCGTTTCAGAAAATATCAAATTTTCTTGAAACATCCAAATCAATTTTGGCAAATTTTGGTATCATATGAAATGTATTCCCAATATTTTGAAATTTTACCAAGATACAACCGTGAAAAATGTGAAATTTCTGCTTTATCTCGGGATTTCCTCTACAATTTGTTCCATCTTCAGGAACGACTTCAGATCATGTTCGTAAACAGCATGAGTCCTGTTGGTGGTTTCCGCAGCAAGGGAATGAAGGTACTCTGATGCCATTGATGTTCTTATTTTATACATTTTGTGTATTCTAAAGCTTTGGTCACACTAGTCATAGATATCACTGGGCTTGGAGCCCTTTAAGCTGGACTGAAGCTGTTCCATCCACCCATGCTGGTCACATTCAAAACAGTGGACCACTGAGGTGATTTTTAGTGAGGAAAAGCAAACTATATTATCTTGACTTACTATTCATTCTGAATTGTAGCTAAAATGGATCATCTTGACCCATCCTGAGCACCATCTATAAGCACAGGTTTTGTAGTCTATCAAATGCCAGAAGGTAAACTAGAATGTATTACTTGCTGTAACAACTAAAAAAATATTCATAGTTGCTTGGTTTCAAATGCTTTATGTACTACAGCATCATAGCAAGGTCTCAGCCATGTTAACCAAACAAATGTCATCTAAATACTTCAGTCCCAAGCAATACTTTATTTTGTCTTTTTATATTTGCCCTTTACCACCCATATGCTTCCTATTGGAGGCTTTGTTGTATGAGACAGAAGAGTTCCTGAGGAATTCAAAATGCAAATCAAGAGAAAATGGATTTGCACATTTACTCTTGTCACACCTTTGTATCATGTGCACAAGGTTTCACAACTGCAGCGCAGAAATAATATAATTTCACTGCCTGTCAGCCACCTGACATTTTTGCTTTCCCTTAGTCAAACTAAGGGATATATTGGAAAAATGTATATTTGATGAGTGTAATGATATAATTTTAAAGATTAATTGCAATTATTGTACATTTAATGTTGTATTACTACATTGTAGTTTATTCAGGATTGTTTTAAAACAACAAAATATAGACTGAACATCTATTTTCATCCACTTATAAACATGCACAAAATATCAGGATAGACTAATGGTTCCATCCACCTGGAAATCAGTAATTCTTGTATAATTATAGAATTGTGTAAAATCCCACTGGACCTTGTGATATATATAATCAGTGTGATCACAATTTTAGGATGTTTGGGTACATTTACAATATTATTTTAATGACTAGCTATATATCTTTAGTTTCTGATGCCTCTTTCGCTCTGGAAACGTCCTACAAGGGGGTGGCCACGGCAGAATAGCCTCCACCTCTCCCTATCCACACACTTCTTCTTTGCTTGTAGAAGCCCTACCTTTTTATCATCACCTCACCTCTTTCATGCATGTAATCCTCCTTTACCTGATCCTTCCATCTTTTAACTGGACTTCCTCTCCTAAGCCCCATAATTTCACTCACATACACTTATTTTTATAAACTTTTCATTCTTTTTTCTCTCAATATGACCAAACCACCTTAAAGTATTTCTTTTCACCCATTTCACTACACCACACCACTCCATTTGCACAAGGTCCCATACCACACCTTTCATACACTTTTATTGCTCTCACTCTCCCATCTTATCACACCATATGCTCCTCTCAGATAATTTGTTTCCACAGCATGCACTCTTGACTGCTATTGCTAATATTATTTAACTCTGATGCTGTAGGTGACGTGTCGGCCATTGTTGTTTTGGTCTATAGTTTGGAGGCTTAGCCCTTGTTACTGCCCATCTGATAGGTAGTTCAGTATGAGAACTAGTAGCCTATAATCTTGAACCAAAATTGTACTGAGGAGAGGCCTATGAAGCTCTGGGAAAATGTGGGGCTTAACCTTGTAAATACCAGTATTTACAAGGTTAGTGGTTTGTTTTGCTTAAGTAGTTCAGTTGGAGAATACTAATTTGTCTACAATCTGACCAAAACACTACTGATGGGAGGGATATGTAGCCCAGGGAAAAATTGGGGTTTTTATGTTTTTTCCAAGATGTTCTTTGCCAAATTATAGATGCATATTATATGGTGAAAAATACAACATATTGCAAGGCAGTGAGTTGTGGTTCTGGTGGTGGTCTCATCTCTTTACCACTTCTTCCTTCTTCTTTGACGGTCCTGTCTGCGGTTCTGAGGTTCCCCAACTTCCACCAATCCCCCACCACCACTATTGTCCTCGGTCGACATAACAATAGTGAGATTATAACTGTATATGAGACAGATCCTCATAAAAACACTTTTAAAGATGGTGGCGGGCACACTAGTGCACTAGTGGGGAATGAATGTGGCAGGGATATTGCCTCAGCACGGCTCAAAATCGATCGGCTCAAGTTGGTTTGCACGGTTGTATTTTGAGTCGGTGGTGGAATTCAAGATTAAATGGCCAGCTTCACAATTTGGGAGATTTGGGGAGAGGTGGCGAGATATGATATATATGTGTGTATGTATATATGTATGTTTGTGCAGTGGCAGTATCGTAATCAGTGAGGTTAATCCAAGCAATAAGCATAGCTCCACAAGGGTATTGGGGAAAAAATACTAGCAACTAGAGGTACCCTTCGCACCTTCGTATTGGTGGTACCTTTGCTACTTCACTTAGTCACACTGCTTGCACACGTGTACTGTAGAATAAAGAAGGAGACCACAGCTGATGTTTTTAGCATTTTAATCTGATGATCTGTGGTCTGTGTCTGTGTGGAAGAAAGAATATAGAGTGAGGAGGAGAACTGAGTACATATTATTGAATAGGAAAGTAAAGGAGTTCGTGAAAGAGGGTTAAAGAAAAGTGGATGAAGAGTTTGGTATAAAGCTGAGTGGGAAGCTTAATGAAATTTAGTTGTTTTTGAAGGAAGTCAAGAAAGAGAGGAGTCGGGTGTTTGAATGTGAGAATTAAGGGAGAAGATAGAGTGCTTGTAAGAGGTAAAAATTAAATGAAAAGAATATGGAAGTGACTGAATATTTATTGAATGAGAAGACAAAGGAAAGCAATAGTGTTGACGATGGGTATGGAAGCAGGGGGAAAGTGTGTGAATGTGCAGGAAGGTATTGATAATTAAAATTATTGTAGAGGAGTACTTGGGAAGGGTGAAAAATTGTATACGGCCTTCATAGACCTAGAAAAAGCAGTTGATAGGGAAGATCTCTGGAACTTTCTTGAAATATATTGTGTTAGAGAAGAGTTATTGGGAGGAGTTAAGGCATTTTATAGGGAGACAAATGCATGTGTGAGGGTGGATGGAGAGCGAAATGAGAGTTTTCTAACAGGAGTGAAACAAGGATGTGTGGTGCTACCGTGGCTGTTTAATATTTATGTGGATGGGTGTATGAGAGAATTGAAAGCTAAAGGGGGAATGTGGATGCAAACCTGAAGCTGAATGGAATGGGTTGGGCATTGGTGACATTAACTACATGGGAAGAGTAGTATGCAAACATGGGAAGAGAAATAAGAGAAGAGCTGTGAAGGCAGGTGTGTCATAGGATCACTTTCAAGGATTATGAGAGGTAAAGAAAGGCTTAGATAACAGAACATCATAATTTACCCGCCAGTGTGAGGGTGGTGGAGTAGGCAGTGAGTCTCCAGATGGGGCTGGAGTGTTGAGAGGATGAGTGAGGAGATGAGAGTAGTAATGGAGGTGGGTATGAGGAAGGGATGGAGTGGAGGATGATATGGTTCTCAAAAATGTTATCCCATTACCAAAACAACAGAGTTAGCACAACATACATATATTATTGATGATGGTGGTGCATATTACAGGTTATTGTGTCATGCACTGTTAACACTACGGGTTTAACAATAACGTATTTTGTGTATAATTTTTTTTCTTCTTTTTTCCATTTTTCTCGATTTCTTACATGGACTGAAAGCTGTAATGATGGATGTTTAGTAGATGTTAAATTGAATGTTTACAAGCTAGGAATCTAATAATTTTCATATTCCTTTTTAGTTTTGAAACACCGACAAGCCCGTGAACAACAGCAGCAGCAGCAGCAGTCTCAACCTTCCCCACAGCCTGCACTCCATCAGCCTCCTCCCCCACCACAAGGATTTCCAGGTGGAGGTGGTGGAGGTGGTTTTCCTGGACAAAACTTTCCACCAGCCTATGCATATCCTCCTACTTCAGGGTATCTTGAACCTGATCTCCCTCAGTTTCCACAATCACCTGTTACTACTGGAGGCTTTTCTCAGGGGCAGTTTGCTCCACCACCCCCAACTAGTGAGCCGCCTGCAACCTTTCCTCCCGGTGATCCAAACTTTGCAGCACCCGCCTCCTTTGTGCCCCCTAGCGTCACAGAACCTCCATTTGGCCACTCTACTCAGTCGTTTCCTCCTCCACCTCCAGGCGACTCCACATACACAGCTCCTCAGGTGAGTCAATTGCCACAGAGTTATGCATCACCTGTAGCCACTTACAAGTTGTGTTTATTTGTTCATCATCATCATTATCATTATCATTGTTTCTTAGGCAGGTTGCATGGTTATGTGGGACATGTGATAGCAGCTCACCATACTGCACAGTTATGTTCAACTTCTTTCTTAGATTCTCGTGTATATAAGTTCATCCTCTAGACCTTATCACATTTTTTTTAATGACATATTGCTTCCCACATTAGAATATTTCACTTGTGCTTCTAGTATTATTGATTCCTGCACTTCATTTATATCTATTCACTTCAATTGTTTAATGGATTCTGTGAACATTGCAGACTATGCTTTCTTTCCTTAATAGTATTATATATAAGCTACTAGTCCTCTGCTGAAGTTGATAAGAATGATACTGTAAGGAATATTATAATTTCATAATTATTATTAATATTTTCGTAATTATGGAATTCAGAAAGAGGTTAAGATATGGAAGCTTTTAAGTTGCCAAGTTGCCAGGAATAACACAGTATCTTTTGTTCCCTTTAGGCTGGAGAACCTGGAGCCTTCACCACCACAACATCTGGCTTTGCCCAACCACCTCCTCATCCACCACCAAGTGTAACGCTAGAGTCTTTGGTGAACCAGCAGCAGCAGCTACAGGAACAGATACACCAGAGTGAACAAAATTTAGCAGCTCAACAGCTGGTGAGTTACTTATTTTTGAGATTACATTCTGTATTTTATTCAAGTTGATCATCAGTTTTCTGACACTTTCTGTATATACATATACATATAGAGGAGTGTATATGTATGCGTGCCCTGTCTTGGCTACTCCACTTTAGGGAGATAACAGTCTGGTATATAGATAGATATAGATTAGCCCTGTGGATGGCGCTACAAAAAGTAATACCTGCAGCTCGTTAAAGGTGACAAAATAGGCAGAGAAAGGCGTCTGGGAAGCCTCTTCTTTGTATAATCTTCTATGAAAAGACAAGATGCAGAGTGGGAGAGGAGAGTGATGTTTCCATGAACCCTGGCATGCCTAGTCTTGGCTACCCTCCTATAGGGGGATAGCAATCTGGTATATAGATAATAGTTGTAGTAATAGTGATTATAGTAATACAGTAGTAGTAGTAGTAGTAGTAAAAGTAGTAGTAGTAGTAAAAGTAGTAGTAGTAGTAGCAGTAGTAGTAAAAGTAGTAGTAGTAGTAGTAGTAGTAATAGTAATATTTTTCATTGGTTGTTCAATTTATTATGAATATGAAGGTTCATGATCATGATTTGAAGATTTAAACAAGTACATCCTTTACAGGTTCTTGATCAGCAAAAGGAAGGTCAGGTGAGGGAGGGTATCTATGTTGCCAGAGGTGAAGTTTTGCGCAATGAAGCCAGTGACCTTGGATTTTCAATTCATGAGTTGGATGAGCTGCTGGGACCCATCACCGAATCCTGCACCAAGGATTCCATCTCTAATGGGAAGCACTGGATCTTCACCAATGCTCAGTCTCCTTCCAAGAACCAGTGGCTGGCTCGACACTTGTTGTGGAAGTGAGTTTTTTTGTTTTTTGCAATGTTGTCCATCTTGAAGGGTAACTTAGGTTGTAAGTAAGTTATCAGACCTAATAGTAAATTGAAATAAATGCGAAATGTCATGTTGTAAAGAATATGTATTTCTTGGCATAATTGGCATTTAGGATAGATGACAGAATATACCTTCAATAATTTTCACATTTGTTGTTTAATTTCAGAGCTACAGCCACCTCAGGTCCATTCAATCATAGACTACACATCATCTATCTTATGAATGATGTTCTGCATCACTGGTAAGAAATTATAGAAATCTTCAGTGAAATAGTTACAAATGTGTATAATGCACATTAATGGATCAATATGTCGACTTGCATCATAAGTTGGTTGTGGTTATCATTTTAATTATATCTTATGTAATTTCTTCAGTATGAAAATATCTTTTATTGAAAATACAATGTTCTCTTTCAGTGTAAGGAAAAATGCTGATGATTTAAAGGAAGCACTTGAGAAAGTGTTGGCACCTATGTTTTGTTGTGCCATGACAATTGCATCTGATGACCAGAAGTCTAAACTAGACAAGGTAATTATAGCATGATAAGTTCATTTTGTCCAATCAAGGAATTGAGAATATAGATGATAAAACTGGTATCATACAGAAACAATGGAAAGTTTTAAGGAAAGGATTACCTGAAGCTTCAGACAAAGTTTGTGGCTGAAGAAAAGCATCGCTTTGGTGTAAAACTTTGTAGTAGAACACTGTTGTGGGTTTTCAAGGGATAAGAAAGAAATATAAGGCAGTGAAAGGTGGTGGTGGTAAAAAAAAGAATACTTATGAGATGCTGAGCTAAGAAAGCCATTTATAGAACAAAGAAAGAAACGCTTTTCAAGTCTCTATTCATCATCATCACCATTAGCACCATCACTATTTTTGTGCAAAAATGTAAATTTTGTGCAAAGAGAATGAATGTTGCTGCCACTTCACATTTAATTAATTATTTGTCTCCATCACTCAACCAATTTTGTTAATATGCAACGACAATAAAACTACTTTTTCTTGGGTATGAAGTAGAGGTGTGTTTTCACTCCCCGTCAGGGATTTGTGTTAAATAACCATGTGGGTTACCTGGTTTCTGAAGTAAAAAAAATTATTTACCTGGATTGTTTCTGAGCTTTCCTCGGTAGGCTACAATACTGCAATTTCATCATCAATCTGCATGCAAAAACACCACTGTTAAGTTCATCACAGATGGTCCTGACCAGGGCTTGATGTCAAGCACTCGTGTCAAAAGTCATTATCATGCTGTGCCAAGACTACTACTGAGCTCCCATTGGGAGATTACGAAGCTGTACTTAGCTTTAATGGGCTGGTATCATTCCTGATATTCATCAAAAACAACATTGCAAATTAATTTGTCTACAATCAACTTTGTAGCCACACCATTCACTGAAACCACACAAAAGCATTTTAGATGAATACATCCTACTTGTTTTCATATGAAACTAAATATTTCCATAGTAAAAAATTGAAAAGTTAACTCGAGTTTAGCAAATGATGTATGTTAGCGCCCTTTTGTTGGCACACTACTGAAGGTTGAGGAGTCACCTCAATATCAAAGTAAACATCCTGCGAGGATTATATGACTTTGTGCTGCTGAATAGATAACTCCTCTTTTATACATAGATTTCTTGCACACCATATTAGTATTTTTAGTTGAATAGAGTGTTATGATATTGAAATTACTTACAACATAGAACATTGATACAGCATTGTTTGCGATGCCAATTTCACTTGTTAATCCCCTTGTTGGTTGTATGGAAAAGGGAATCGGATTCTTTATATCACTTGCTTTTAATGTAATATGTTTAATTTCACTGTCAACAGATATATTATTATATTATGTGTGTAAGTTTATGAAACAAAGTGAACATTGCTTGCAGTAAGATATTGCAGAAAGACTTAAATAAATGACGTGTCATTATCTTATATGCTGGATATTTTCCTCAGAATTGAAGCTGAAAGTTTTGTACTTTTTACTCATTTAATTGATATGAAATCAAATAATTATGTATAATTACTTTGCAGTTACTTTCTTTATGGGAATCTAAGATTAACCTTGAAGATGTGGTGCTGTTGCAATTGAAAAACCCTGTAGAGTCGTGGGCAGCTTTTGAAAAAGGATTAATTGAAGAGTTCCCTCAAGTCGTAGCAACCATCAACCAACACATTGATGCTACTTTTGAGGTAATGTATCTTTTGAGAGATGTTGAAATATATTGTCCTTCCTTTTTTTGATGTATCCAGAGTGCTATGGTGGAACATTTAGGTAACTTGGAATGAAAGTATATATCTTCTTATGAAGGAATAATTGAAAACCTTTTTCTTAATAAGTTGGTGGTGGAAAACTTGTTTATAGGAACAAACCAAATTATTTTACCTGAGTGTTCCTACCTATCTTATTAAAAGTAACAAAGTGCTGCCACTACACTTCTCATCTGAAACATAAGGAAATCAGATTAATTTCATTGAATTACACCAAAATTTCATAGCTCATACCAAACAATCAATTAATTAGATAATATAAAGCTGTTTCTCGAAAATATGTATCTGAAACACTACTGTTACCACTTATAATGTATTAATTGACTTTTTTACCCCTATGGTGGGGGTTACAAGAATTTTACCACCGTAATCCCTGCGATTTGTTAAAGACAACATAAGGGATGGAGTGAGTGTCTGGGAAGCCCTTCCTCTGTGTACTCTTCTACAAAGAGACAAGGTGCAGAGATGGAGGGAGGGTAAGGTCTCCATAAACCCTGACATGCCATGTCTTGGCTACCCCCCTTTAGGGGAATAAGAAGCTGGTATATAGATAGACAGATATATCTATTTGTAACTTGAAACTATCTATAGTTTCTGAGCTATCTACTGAGGCTTGTAGTTTAACATTGAAATATGACTTATGAGTAATTGTTTTGCATCTTTATACTTTTAATTTCATGCGATTTTCTCTTGTTACTTGTGCATTATTCATCCCAAATACTTTTACTGAATTGATTTTATCAAATTTGTTTTGAATTTTAAAGACTTCAATAATATCTAATAATTCTTTGCTTTTGGATAAATTACATAATATAGGAGTGTGTTTTGTTGCTTGTCTCTGTACTCTTTCGAGTGAGTTTTGGTTTTTAATGTAGTTCAATGGCCAGAATTGAATCATATTCTGTCTCATTGCCAGACTCGCCATTAAGGCCACTCCTTCCCTTGCTATCTCCCTTGAGGGGGATAATAGCCTGGTATATTATTAGATATATAGACATTTGGATTTCTATTAAGAATAATTAAAGATAATTTCTTCATGCCAGAATTTCTTTGACAATTCTACTTCTGAAGTAGCTCATCTCAACTACCTTGCAGTGTAGAGTTCCACAACTATATGTCCTGGGTGTAAAGGGTGGTTTATGCAGATGAAGCAAGGTTAAATATTTGGCTATTTCTGAATAATTATTCATAACAAATTATTATAGATGTCTATGTTTTTAACAGGGATATAAGCAGCAGCACAATGCATTTGTTCAGCATGCTACAAATCAAATCCAGGCACTTGAGCAACAGAAACAGCAGCTTGAACAACAACAAGCAGCAGCAGCCGCTGCCGCTGCCGCAGCAGCAGCAGCAGTTGCAGCTGCAGCCGTTGGTAAGTCAAGCTTATGATGAGCTATAATACTTACTTTAATAATCACTTCATTCTGTAGACATAGTCTATATATGATCACAACTATACTAAGTATTGCTTTTTGTGTACTATGTGTATATAGTGTATAGCTACATACATATATATTTTTTGTTTATGTACTTCATAAGTTCATTTAATCGATTACTATACTGTTATTATTTTTTCATTAGTATCTTTTTATTTTAAAAATTTCTGTTCTTTTTATTGTAATTTTTGTTAGTTTACTTAATTATTTAATTTGATTTTTTTTATTTTATTGTTATTTTTTTATATGGTTTTCTTTATTATGACAAGAAAAAATGTCTGAATGACTAAGTGATCTGTGGTTTCTTTCTAATTAATATATTAGTGCAGGAGTTGTGTATTAAGATCACTCAAGTTGTCTGATTGGCCATCATAGATTTAATCTGAGGGTAGTTCGTAGGAACACATCAAGTATAGATAGATAGATCAATCACAAGGTGTTGATTAGGTTTCAGCTGAAAGCAGATATCTGTGATTTCTCACATACAACTAGTAGTGCCAAGGAAAATTAAAAAGTATATTTCTTTGTATATGAATGTGAGATTGCAGTATGAGTGCCATAAAAATTAAAGGATGTATAAGAAAAATAATTTTGTAGTAGTGTGCCCATGATTTTATTTAAGTAAAGTAAAACATGTATGTTTGGTTATTACAGTTTATCAGCAAAATATACGATATATTTTGTGGCTTCTAAGTAATTTTACTTGGGAAAGAATAGTTATGCTATACATATTTTTTGTGACTTCCAATGTCTCAACTCAAAAACCACAAAGTTATACTGAAGTTTGATTAATGGTTTATAAGAAAAAGCTCAGATGAAGAGGTGGTGCGTGTAAGGAACATCCACGACTTTAAGACTTTAAGTAGATATGGAGACAAGACAGTACGAGCTTAACTCAAATCCTATTTACTCAAGCTAGACTAAATTCTATATACTCAACCAAGGTATTTACACACACACACACACACACACACACACACACACACACGCACGCACACACACACACACACACACACACACACACACACACACACACACACACACACACACACACACACACACACACACACACACACACTGCTCCCGTAGTTCAGTGGTTAGCGTCCCTGGCTGTCATCTAGCAAGGTGTGGGTTCAAACCTGTCTTAGGTCACTTAGGATTTTTCAGTGACAGGGAGTGGTTACTGTCACCCTTGAGCAAGGGAATGGAAGTTTCTAATGTCTGAGAGGTCTCAGTCTTATCCATGAGCTCTAAGCTCTTTCGGGGAAGGTAATGATTGATGATCACAAGTCCAGCGCGTGATCTTTCAGACCATGGTGAATAACACACATACGTCTATATATATTAATTATAGACATAGGTTATATTTTTGTATGAATAATAAGTGAGAGGAGTGTATATGTATGTGTGCATGGGTGTGTTTATGCATTCCTTGTCTTGGCTACCCCATCTTTAGGGGGATAACAGCCTGGTATATAGATAGATAGATAATTATTGTTTGAATGCCTTTATTTACTTAAGTTCTACATAGGTAATATCTTTATATGAAAATCATCAATTGATTTTATAGATCTTAATATTCTCCCCTGTTGAAAAGTAAAATCTACCGTAGGGTCAATTTGAATATTTGTATTCTATTTTGCAGCCCCTGAACCTTCTAATAGTGACCTGTGTAAGTCTCTTATTCACATCTTGACATGTTTTGGTGTTTTGTGCACTTTACTATAAAAGTTATCCTTAAATGCTATAGTAGTTTATTTATATTATTTTTCTTTTAGCTGCTGGCAATGTGATGCTTTCTTCTTACTTAATAGCTTTTCTGTACATCTATAGTTGCATTATCACATGTATTGTGGAGCTACAATGGAAAGTTAAATACATATTCAGCAGTATTGGAACTGGAAAAATGGAGTGATTTTCTACATATTTGTTGTCATTGCAAACATATATGTGAGTGGAATTGTTCTAAGTGCAGCATATAATTATGAAAGTGTTTGATAATAATAAATATGAATTTCAGCTGATTTGTAGTGTCCAGGGATATTCATATTTAATTTTAAATAGACTTATAAATGGCACAGTGCAGCTTTTTAAAGAAGAAATAATCAGATACTTCAAATGAATTACATACTGCACTAACATTTATAATGATTCTGATATGCTTTTTTTCAGTGTACTACTTGCATATCCATCCCAGTAAATGTTCTTTTACCTTTCTATCTGTGAAGACATATATTTCCTGGTGTCATGATTTTTCCTCACACTTACAGCGTACTATCAAATTATACTTCACATTATCTTTTTTGTGTGCACTACAAATGCAGCTCTTACAACCATAGATTAAGGCATTGTATTTTTTTTTCCATAATCTTCTAATTTTTGCAAAGCATGTTCTGATCCAGAAATACAGCAAGCATCAAGAATATAATTTTCTGTCAGGGACACTTAAATTGTATTATTTCGCTACAGTTTGGCAAATATACTTGGATAGGCAGCACCTTATAGCATGTGTTATGCATGACAGTGGTGTGTGTCAATGAAGTGTGTATCACATAATGATCAATTGTATTTCAAGATCAGAATATTTGGAAATCTGTGTACTCAATTCTCAGTTCTCCATTTCTATATATGACTTTTATCCAATTATGTTAGAAAGGCGTCATTTTCTTTGTTTATCTATTCACTTCAATCTGAATTTTAATTATTTAAGCTCTTTCCATTGGCATTTTATCCCATATACTCTGAATAAGGAAATTTTAGCATAATGCGTACTTGAGTTTCACAATTCATGGGTTTTATGTGGATATCTTAATTCTGCCTATTCAAAAGTTTCACACACTTTTGTCAAGAGTTCCTTGTTTATTACCATAGAATAGTGGACAATTAGTGTTCTAAATATGTAGTGTTAGACCATGGCTACATAGCCAAGCTAGACAGGAATAGTATGGAGCAGACCATTCCGGTATTGGACTTACATGGGAAGTTACATGGTAGTGTACAATGACAGCATGGGGTGAGGTGATATGGCAATTTTAGTGGGTGAAAGGAAAAAAAACCATCCTTTTGTTGTAGGTCGGTTAGAAAGCACATTGGTATTGGTAATGTACATGCAAGCAAAGGAGAAGAGGTTTTGTCTCTAGTTCAGAAAAGTGGTGGCATGGGGTGCATTAATTAAATGCCCTTTCCAGACATTGATTTTATGCACTTCATAATTATTCAGCAGCATCATCATGTAGAGCATGATCCAATTTCATGCGCTAGATTAATTTTCTGTCATGACCAATCACAGACATAACCGAAAATTAATTGTCCTGTGCAGGAATGGTATATATATAATATGTACTATCAGCTCAAGAGCTAATTTTGAAGATGAACAGTGTTTCAGACACTGCATGGTTGCATTTGACGAGTTTTAATCATCTTTATTTGATAAGAGTGAGGTGGTCTCTCTTTGTCTGTCTATCTCTCTCTCTCAATTTTGTCCTTAAGAATAACTCTATTGACATGTGTTTAAAGGGCTATATGGTCTTACAACCATAATCTGATATTGTGAGTGTGTTGGCTTGTGAAGCCACCCTCGCTGCCTTCCTATGCAGCTTCATCTTTGTCGTTGGTTGTGATTGCTTGCTGCACAGCTTCATGTTCTGCTTTTTCCTTCTTCAAGTAGTGAGGAGTGATGAGTGATTGTTGACTGGCTTGTATTTTATAATGGTACTTTGCAATGATGGGCTGCGTTGTGGGTACTATATTATGAACAATGGGGAAACCAGATGAGATCAAAAAGGTTAAGGTTGCGATCAGTCATGGGTACACCACACCATGCTGGATAACTGATTCAAACTATGCCATTAGTCCAATATAACAGTTTCTTGCTACACTTGACTGGATAAGTGCAAGGCGTCCTTCCCTGGGCATCAAGCTACCAAATCAGCTTTGGTAATTTGTTTTAAAACTCGGGACTGTTTCTATCCTCATGCTAGACTTGAAACCAATAATTAAAATACGCTAGTCACTGGACTCCACTATTTATGTATATATATATTTTTTCTTTTTTATTATTAGTATCAAAGTGATAGAGTAATTCTAGACATTGGTAAAGATGCTTACAAATCTTATTTAATGGAGTTAGATTAATATTCAAAAGCTAGCACACAAGGAATTTAATGATTATGATTTATTTTAATTGCACTGTCTGTTTTTTATTCATCTTTGTGTCCTATTTTTGAGTATTTTGTTTTTACTAATTTTGTTTTATTCCTACTCAAAACAGTAGCCCAGAGCGGTGGGTTTACTACTGCCCCGCCCCAACCCCAGTTTCCACCCCCACCTGGGCCAGCACCTGGGATACCTTCCACGTTGGACTTCAACCAACCCCCTCCAGGCTTCCCTCCAGGTACCACACCCTTTACTTCTCGTCATTAATTTTTATTGTCGCAGATTTTCTAATGGTATACAAATGACTATTGTAAAGCATATCTCCATTTTTTTTTTTTTATACTTCATTTCAGTAACTTTAACTGCATTATCTTTCTTTGTTTCTACTTTTAGGTTTGCCATTGGTAGATTTCAGCAAACCTCCTCCAGGATTTCCAGTTGAGGAACAAAAGGAAAATTTAGTACCAACAGTTCCATACTACGAGCTCCCTGCAGGACTGATGGCTCCTCTGGTCAAAGTAGAAGATCACAAATACCTGCCACTAGACCCCAGCAACTTAAGACTTCCTCCACCAACACCACCAAGTGACAGGCTGCTAAGAGCTGTCGAAAACTTCTATGCTCCACCTTCCCATGAAAAGCCACGTAATAGGTAAGTTTTCTTGCCATCCCTTACACATTATTCACCAAGTAAAAGTAACCTGAAGAATTGTGTAGTATGAATGAAGGAAATGTTACTGTAGTAAATAAGGTGATTCATTTGTAATTTTTCATGCATGGATTTTTCAGTGAAGGGTGGGAACAGTTAGGTTTATACGATTACTACAAGGAAAAAAGTCAGTCTGTCAAGCGGATCGAGAAAGAAGTTACTGAGGGCTTTAGAGATCCCACCCGCTCACCCTCCCCAGTCACTATTGAACCACCACCTGAGGAAGAAGAAAAAATATCGGATCAACCATTGAGAAGATACAGGTAACCCTTCAACAAACTGACAAATTTTATTCACTCAGATTGTCAAAAAATACAATTGAAAGATTACTTCGCAAACTCACATTCTTATTGTATAATTTTTTTTTTTTCTCTTCAGTCTACCACTATTTTTCCTCCATCTTTTGAAACATTTTATTTTTTTTACTTAACTCTTCTTTTAATCATACACGGTATATTGTGATGCCATTCATCCCATGTTCTGTACAGGTTTTCTTCATTGTTCCATTAGTCTCAATTTTCAGTATCTTATAATAATATAATGGTGTAGCATTAGAAGTTTCTCATGCACCATTTTTTCAGGTCTGTGAGCCCTGAAAAGGAAGAGGAAAAGAAGAAGTCACGCTCACGGTCGCGCTCAGGTAGTCGGAGTCCTGTTCGGCGCACCTCGTCTAAACAACGGTCACGGTCGTCCTCACCTGTTAGGTAAGTTACACAATTATGTATCATATTTCTTACCATGGTGGCACATTATTATATATTTTTCCCATTTACCTCACCATTTTTCAAACATGTAGGGTAGCAAATTACGAGAACCCAATTCAGTGCAAATCATCAAAGAATCTAATATATTTATACTAGTTGTTAGACTTTTTTAGGGGGTGGGTGATGCAGTAAATAGTTATGTGTTCTCATGTTGTAAGTGAAATTATGTGATAGTTAGTAATTTGGCACAGTGCTGCTTCTGGAGGAATGTGTTGATACTCTCTATGTTTATGTTCTTGCTATGAAAAATTTACACAAATTTACAAAAATAATATCCGATTGCAAAGCAAAAAAGTTTGTTTATTTATCTAAAAATGGGCTGAAGGAATATAAAACATAATATATCCCATTCATAACCATGGTTTTCCGAAGACTTTTAATGCACATAGGGAAGAATGGGCACAAATTTTTTTTTTTTTTATATTATATATATATATATATATATATATATATATATATATATATATATATATATATATATATATATATATACTAATCTTTATAGAGTATAAATTATATTAGTTTAAGGTGAATTCAACTAAAAATGACCTCTTTTCTGAGGCATCTATTTTAAAGCTACTACACCCTATATATGAATACACCTGACATATGTTTATTCATGGTGCTGAGAGGTTTTTGTGGAGTGCTTGCATGGGGAAGGGAACCAATGTTTCCATTCAAAACAAATAATATTAATGCTGCTCAATTAGTATAGTGGGAATCACTCCAGATTATACAATGACAACCAACTGTTGAGCATATAGTAAGTGTCATTATATAATGACAGCCAACCATTAGGGGTTAAGAAGGTGCCAGACCATCAGTTGTTGGCAAATTGATGAAATATCTATATTTGATAAGATTGGTTTGTATTTCAAACTTATGAGGAAAGACATTTGATTTTAATACTTTCCAATACTTGTTTTATCACTTCAACTTGCCTCCCGCAGAACACCACCTCGAGCCCGCCTTCGATCACACTCAAAGTCGCCACGAAGATCTAACTCCAACTCCAGATCTCCAAGGAGAGTCAGCAGGTCCAGATCAAGGTCTCACTCTGCATCTCCCAGGTCATCTCCTACCCGTGTTCCCTTCAATAGATCACCTTCAAGAAGTCCAACTCCTCCATCTTTTGTGTAAGATAATTTCTTCCTTTTTATTCTGAATGGTCATATAGTAATATTGAACTTTTATTATAGAACTGCATTTTTGGATAAGTATTTCATTGAATGGTAAATTATTGTTTTGAAGAAAACCCTCAATATATCTAATAATACAGTTAGAATTGTTAATTTAATAAATTGTACATAATAGGTGTATTCAATTGTGAATTATATTATAATATGTCCTTCTATTTTTTGTAGGGGAGGTGCTTTTTCAAAGTTTGATCAGCGATTGGACGAAAATAACAAAGGCCATCAGATGCTGCGGAAGATGGGTTGGGGAGGGTCAGGTCTTGGAGTGAAGGAGCAAGGAATCAGTGATCCAGTAGCAGCAGCAGAAGTGCGAGACTCGCCTCAGGAAAGATTCCGAGGTCTGGGTGTGCCTAGTGCTCAGACAGATCCCTATGAGGCTTTCAGGAAGAATAAGGGTCAAGCCTTTATCAATCGTATGAAAGCTAGAGCAGAAGAAAAATTCTAAGTTACTAAATAATTTCCTCTCTTCATTTCTACATTGTTTTAAGCTGTTTCATTTAGAAAAATGGGTATAATAAGTGACCCCAAAACCTGTTTTCTCGAAAAATAGGTTGTCTGTAAACTTATTAGATTACCAATTTCCAAATAAACTTCATATCCCCGTGTGATTGTCATGTAGACTGTGTATAGTCCTGTGGATGTTCATTGTAGTGGAATGTACAAAGTGTTTTCTAAGTCATGCATCACAGGTAATCTGCAGTTAACATGAATGGTAATCTTTCTGAATAAATTTTTTCAGTCTGTATTTTTTACATAGAAAAACCAACCATAAGAGTTTTATTAAAGAAAACTTATTTGTTAATTAAATACATAGTAATAATAGCAATAATAATAATAATATCTCTAATAATATCTCTCTATATACCATGCTATTATCACCTTAAAGAGGGGTAGCCAAGACAAGGCATGCATACACACACCCATATACATTCCTCTAACTTACCTCCTAGGGCACCATAGGAGAAGAGAAGTACACTATGCCCAAACACACCTCATCGGATCAATCACGCAATTGGAACAAGGGAGGGGATCGTATCCACAAGAGTCCTAAGAATTACCTATGTTGTTTTCTCTTCCTCCCAGCACCTGATATGATGCAAAGGTCACACCAGATGATCAAGTACCTCCTCCAAGTATCATCAAGGCCGCATGATGAATCATGCATTCACCACTACTCTGCAGTGGTGAATAATAATAATATATATATATATATATATATATATATATATATATATATATATATATATATATATATATATATATATATATATATATATTCTTGGTGAGATAGCTAAATGTTGTTATGAGAAATTAAACAAAGATGTTGGTGCATTTTCAGCCTCAAAAGGCTGGTTTAATCGGTTCAAGAGCCAAGAAAAATTACACCACCTTAAAAATACAGGTGAAAAGGCCAGTGCTGATCACGAATCTGCCCGGGCATTCCCTGCCGAGTTTAATGCACTTACTGCTGAGAAAGGCTACACCCTGGATCAGGTGTATAATTGTGATGAAGCTGGACCTAATTGGAAGATGCCTGCTGGGACTTTTATATCAAAGGAGGAAAAGCAAGCTACAGGTTTCAAGATGGTGAAGGACAGGTTCACAGTGATGATGTGCTGTAATGCTACAGGAACACACAAGCTGCCCCTTCTAATTGCCTACAAATCTCGTAGACCCCACTTATGGCCACCAAGTTATGTCGAAGCTAGATGTTTGTTGGAACAAGGCTGCCTGGGTTGACGGAAAAATCTCTCAAATAGCTGGACAAATCCTTTTGGCATGAGACACGGGATTTTTGTAAGAAAATGAACCTCGCACACAAGGTCCTCTTGACACTGGACAATGCTCCAGCTCATACAGCTGTTTTGGACGACCGCCATCCGAAAATTGAAGTCATGTTCCTCCCCTAGAACACCACATCAATCATACAACTGTACCGAGGGTCCGTGTTGAAGAAGAAAAAACGAAAATGGTAAAATAATGGTTAACTTTAATGATGAATAAATAAATAAAGTACTCGCTATATCCGTGGTGGTGCTCTTACAAATGCTTATCCACCCTTAGCGACACAAACATAAACATATACCTTAACACAAATATTCCTATTCTATCCTACCTAACTATACGTGAGGGAACTGATGGAAAAACGACCAAAATACACTCACGCCACAAATATTGTTTGAGAGTCACTGGATCCTTCTGGCCGTCGTCCTTGTTTGAGAAGCAACTCCACATGCAGCCTTCGTCAAACCACAACCGAAAGTCAGTCTTTTGCTGGTCCTCTCGGCAGCTGTATCCGGGAGGACAATTTACTGTTAGATATTAATAACAATGTGTTTTTCAAGTGTGGCAAGGTTTTTAGGAACACTGAAGGCTTACCTGTCTGGAGCGGGGTCACGGAACACTAGTGACTGACCTCCCGCCCAGACCGGTATATATATCCTCAGTTCCAGTGACGTCACGCGTTTTTCCCATCATCCTCTTTCGCTAGTAGTACCTACTCTAACCATAACAAGGTATCTTAACGAGCGTCGAGAATACGAGGATTTACCGGTGATTCCGCAAAGGAATCACCGTAATGATAGTTGGCCCGTTGTACTCGGTACACGGCTTTCCTCTTTAAAAAAAATAAATCCTCGTATTCTCACACTCGTAAGAACATGAGTTTATATATTATCAACATAAGTCGGGACCGGTCTTCTTCTTCTTCTTCTTTCTTCTTGTCTCTATGCAAGACTTCCGAGTCAGACGTGACTCGACCTCCTGGTCGGAATAGGTGAAGCCAACTCCCACCAGTCCTGGCAAACTGAGCAGGGTGGTGATCCTCAGCGGGGCTTCACCAAGCCTTCGTCCTTGGGGGGGTAACATCCAGGTCCTTTCCCTGGGGCAGAGTCCAGAGCCCCCAGGATTGCGGTGATCACTGCTTCAGCTGCGGGACCAGTGTTTCAGCTCGGCATCTCCTTAGCTGCAAAAAAGTTTTAGAGGCAGTAACCTTTCCTTAGAACACTCAGGGGTCTATTAATCTCTCTCCTCAGCACTCCTCTACGTATCTTCTCACAGGCCTCCGTTGTCGGGCTGTGCGTGGCTCTTCCATATCATCCTCATCCTCGGAAGGCAACACGATCTCGCTCATGTCGATTATATACCCCTCCTCCCCTACAAAACGTTTTAATTTGTCTGGTGCCCGGAGGATTGTGTCGCCACTGAAAGTGTTTTCCAGCTCGTATGACACTCCTCCCTGCTTCACTTCCTTCACTTTATAGGGGCCAATCCACTTTATCCCTAGTTTGCGTTCGATGGAAGAGCTAATTTGTTCTTTCTTTACCCACACTAGATCACCCACACTTACTGTTTGTTCTTTTCTACCGAGATTAGCTCGTGCCAACCACTTCCGGCTGTTGTCACGGGATGTTTGCTTCACTACCTCCAGGGCGACACCAATGTCTATCTCATCGTCCACCTGTGGTAGAGTTATCCCTATAACTCTCGGAGCGTGGCGATTGAACATTAAGTAGTGTGGTTGTTCTCCTGTGGTCTCGTGTACCGCCGCGTTGAGTATTTGTTGGCACTGGGTGATATAGTCGGGCCACTTAGTTGGTTGACCCTTACTCAAGCACGCTAACACGGACTTAAGGGTTCTATGTAAACGCTCCGAGAGTTATAGGGATAACTCTACCACAGGTGGACGATGAGATAGACATTCTTCAACACGGACCCTCGGTACAGTGGTTGCAGTTTGGGTACTCCGTAGTGCAGTGGTTAGAACACTCGGTTCACAACCGAGGAATCCTGGGTTCGAATCCCACCGCTGCCACCACTGTACCGAGGGTCCGTGTTGAAGAAGAAAAAACGAAAATGGTAAAATAATGGTTAACTTTAATGATGAATAAATAAATAAAGTACTCGCTATATCCGTGGTGGTGCTCTTACAAATGCTTATCCACCCTTAGCGACACAAACATAAACATATACCTTAACACAAATATTCCTATTCTATCCTACCTAACTATACGTGAGGGAACTGATGGAAAAACGACCAAAATACACTCACGCCACAAATATTGTTTGAGAGTCACTGGATCCTTCTGGCCGTCGTCCTTGTTTGAGAATCAACTCCACATGCAGCCTTCGTCAAACCACAACCGAAAGTCAGTCTTTTGCTGGTCCTCTCGGCAGCTGTATCCGGGAGGACAATTTACTGTTAGATATTAATAACAATGTGTTTTTCAAGTGTGGCAAGGTTTTTAGGAACACTGAAGGCTTACCTGTCTGGAGCGGGGTCACGGAACACTAGTGACTGACCTCCCGCCCAGACCGGTATATATATCCTCAGTTCCAGTGACGTCACGCGTTTTTCCCATCATCCTCTTTCGCTAGTAGTACCTACTCTAACCATAACAAGGTATCTTAACGAGCGTCGAGAATACGAGGATTTACCGGTGATTCCGCAAAGGAATCACCGTAATGATAGTTGGCCCGTTGTACTCGGTACACAACTTCTAGCAGGTCAGGCATGGGAGCAGCCTCAGACTCTCAGTAAGACCAACATCCCACCCTCGACACATATATACACCATTCAAAGTGAGTAACAGTACAGTATCTATCTATTATCTATCATATTTAATCACGTGTGTACATATATGTACTGTATATTCTTTCATTGTATCGTGTATTTCAGGGGTTATTGGGCGATAGAAGGGTAAGTCTTAAGATTGCCGGACTGCATGAGTGAATTTCCCATGGGTTATTAACTTCTAAGGGTGCGCAAGTGGTGCGAACTACATTAAACGCACCCTTGGGGTGTCTTGGGTTGTATATACTTTAGTCCAAGTTTAAGACTCCTCAAAACATCATTGTTTATCTTATGTGCTAGAATTTCTAACTTTGTTAGATAATCATGTAACTTGAATGGAAAATATGGCTTACATATATGGAAATTTATTAAAAAAAATTTTCTTCCAAGATCATACATCCCATAAAGATAGATCGTGTACCTAGAATTTGGCTGGTTTTGCAATAGTTTTTGCTCTATGCCCAATAATAGTGGCTAAAAATTTTTCTGCAATCTTATCAGTGGGTTTGTGAATATATAAATGTGGTAAAGATTTTTTTCTAGTAAACCGAGTTTTTTGTGTAAAATCAAGTCAGCAGGTGAATGTGGCATCTTTATAAACTTTCCATCCGTCGCTATTGTAGCTGTGGAGGTCCGGAGTGGCGAATTTCTGATTCAATTTCAGGGTATGGGCTCAGAAATTGTGACCCGATGCTGTGATGGAGACTTTCAGGCTTCCTCTGCAGCCTCGGATTTTTCTTCCTTATTTCCCCACTATCCCCTTCTCTTCCTTAAGTGTGAGAACCATGCTAAGGAAAATAATATTTTACATACCAGTGAGATTCCTTTACCGCCTATAAATATGGGAATACCATGGCCAGACTAACCGTGCCATTCCTTCTCTGTTGGACTCTATGACCTGAAACGCGTACTACGCTTGACATGAAATAATTCGTTTCATACTGTTGTTAATACATAAATCGAGCAGCTGATTGGTTCGAAGCAAATAAGGAACGATAATTGTCTTGCATATGTCA
Organism: Cancer borealis; assembly: GCA_036785275.1. Taxonomy (NCBI): domain Eukaryota; kingdom Metazoa; phylum Arthropoda; class Malacostraca; order Decapoda; family Cancridae; genus Cancer; species Cancer borealis. The sequence goes on along the minus strand of JAXIVD010001321.1, from coordinate 54,455 downwards.
AACATAATAGCTACATATGTAATATGTATGTGTACAAGTACCTATTTGGGATAGTTACTGTACGTGTCAGTGATGTCATTTCAATTTTTCCATACATTGGGTGGTGGGTACTCACATGACGCTTGCACTTCCATGCTCAAACAAATAAGTGAATTTATCGTAATATTTAAAAATTCTAACATGTACTTATACTGACCACCTTGCACATTAGGCAACTCCGAGGATACATTCAAGATGTGTTAAGTCCATTTAAAGCGGAGATGGGGCGGCTATTGAGAAATGTGACTCAGTGGTAACTCAGTTAGTAAGCGACCTCAGGGTCAACAGAAGGGATGGCACGGCTAGTCTGGCCTCGGTATTCCCATATTTATAGGCTGTAAAGGAATCTCACTGGTATGTAAAATTTAACAAATGTACATTTCATCCTAAAACCATCAATAGTACCCTGGCTGTTCAATAAGAAATGAGAAAACTGCTTTATTTTGATGCCCCGCCCTTTTCAAGTTCAGGGACGACCTCAACTTTTTTTGGGTTTATGTTGCTAGTTTTTGTTTATGATTATATATAACAGGACTGCCTTGGGGGAATCTGTAGGATGACAACTCTGAACAGATCTGCAAGATAATTTAGTGTTGCACAGAATACGTACTGTACTGAACATCAATAAAGGTTAAAGTGTGCGGTCGTCTTAAATGAAAAACGGTAATTCTAGATAATTGGACTGCTCTAATTAAAATTAATCAAACCGAACCTTATTAACCTGAATTAACCCATCATAATCGTGAAATATTGTACAATGACAGTGACACTGAGTGAGCTGTCAGTGAAGGAAGACCGGTCAATTTGCAGAAAGAAGTTCTCACGTAATTTTTGAAGGAATATTAGTCTTTCTACTGTGTTTTGATGTGATTCTATTGATTTGGGGATTCATATCTGGGAGAAAGTATTTGTTTCTGAGTTCCATCCACCATCACAAACTTGGGGACCTGTAGGAAACTGGGGTATTTAGTTTGGGGAACATCAGAACGAGATATCTGTAGTATAAATGAGGTCTACATTCAATCAAAGCACATCAAAAACACCAGAATATCAAATTGGCACGCCTCCAACCCTCATCTGGCCTGCCTGTTTTCATTACAAGAAAAATTGAATTAACCTTTCCTAACCTAACCTAAGGTACCCTTCCACACTGCCCATTTTCGATTTTTGGTAAATCTGCATAACTACTGCTCGGACTTTATCAATATAAATATGAAGTCGTACATACTATACATAGTGTACTTAACACTATGGGGTTCCCTGTGGGGTTCCCTCCAAGGGAGCCCAACCAGGTAAGAACATCTGTGAAGGTTTCAGGCGGTGCTCGTCATTGTAAGCAAATATAGGCCATGTATAGCAATCCAGAAAAAAATCTAGGGTGAAATGCTTAACTTTTGGGTGATGAAATATAAAAAGCTTATATAACCGAACCAATATAACAACCTAATCTTAACCTTAATCTAATGTAACCAGTAGTTATGCAGATTTACCCAATTTTTTGAAAATTCAATCAATCTTTTCCTAACCTAACCTATACCTAATCTAAGCTGAATTTAAATAATTCTCATGTGCCTTTCTACCACAGTAAAATATGTAACCAAACTAAACATATTCACCTTTCTCAAAGCTGTCAGAGGATTTTCTTTCTTTAACCCTGGGAAGTTGGGCTATTTTCCTGGTATATACGTGGTTTTTTACACTTAGGACACGCTGCTGCAGAAGGCTGAACTCTGTGTGCCTTAAAAAAGTTCATCAAGGTTTTTTCTTCCTTGTAAAACTATTTGATTGCCTGCCAAGGGTTATTCGCACATTTGGTACATGAGGCCACAAGAGCTACAGAATTCATATCTTCATCCTGTGGGAAAGGAAGAAGGGAGATATGAAATACTGAAACATGATTGGTTGCTGTCTGGATATCGTGTTGTCCTTGGCTAGTGTTTGAAGGATTTTCATACTTGCCATTAAGTGTCAGTGTGAGTGCAAGGTGGTATTGCACAGCACATGCCATGTTTCACATGCCATGTTGTACTAGCCTCCTGGCTAGTACAGTGGTAGCGTGCTGGTCTTGCATTCGCTTGGTCGGCAGATCGAGTCCCCGCCCGGGCTTGTGATGCTTAAGCTGTTTACTGGGGAGGAACTGCTGTGGTCGGCCACCACAGTGGGGGGTTGGGCTTGCCTGGCTGACGTTCTGGAGATCATCTTCATTGATGGATACCGGAACTGAAACCCATGCAACTTTAACTTTTAACTTTAACAATGAACCTGTAACTATGTTATTAAGCCCTTATCCAAAAAAAGTTTTAGAAGGAAAGTGTTCATGAGACACTGAATTTTTCTGACGAAGACTTAGTTAAATGGGACCTAACTGCATTACCCAAGAATTGCTGTGTTCAGACATTTAGATAGATAAGGAGGAAAAAGAACTTCTTATTGTTTCAAAATGTAACTGCATTTCACTTTCTAATACAGATTACTGACTGTTAATTCAATCAATGGGTGACAACCATAGTTGTAGCATACATAGAGCAAGAAAGAAAAAGAAAGAGTTGCTAAACAAAATATATCTTAACATTTTTCAGGAACAATGGCAGAACGAAGATTTACACGTGGCTTGTGCAAGCCAGGAATGGCTGCACAAGTACGAGAAAATGTATCTCAGGCTGTAAAAGCAACAGCTACACAGGTAAAAACGTCTTTCAAGATGAAAGTGTTAATCTTGTTCAGTATTTTCTTATAACTTTGTTCTCATGAAATGACTATGAATGTGTATGTACTAGATACTGATTCTTATGGCTTGTAATCTCAATGTATATTGATATGGAAATACTTTATTTTCCTGTTACTTCAATCAACCACCCATATTTCAGGTCAAACCTCGACTTGCTGATCCCATAGACTTTGAAGAGTATGTGACAAAGAGCAAATTGATGTTGAATAATGATTCACTAAGGGAACTGTTGCTGTACCCTGCTGATGATATATCTGTAAGTATAATGAAGTAGAAATCAGTTTTGTGGTCAAAGATCAGAGATAACTTGCTAGATTTTGATTCGGCAGGTTTCTATTTATGGTACTTGTACAATAACTTTTTTTATGCAAGTGATTTATGTAGTGATTCTTTTTGTTTGAGGTTTTCCTTTATTGTAATGAGACCAAATACAAATGTCAGTGCCTTATGTAAGGTAAGGTAAAATGGAGGCACACACTATAGCTGCATGTAGCTGCAGGCACTATCTCTCGTCACATGGGCTTTTGAGCTTGTGGTGGAAAATTAATCTGTTACCCTGGGACACAGGGCCATTCTGACAAAAGTGTCATTTTAGAAGTTATGGCTGTCTGAACCACCGTAAGTTTGATTAAGGAAATGATGGTCATGAGCTACTCGTGCATGAAAAAGGACATGTTGAAAGAACTGTCATGTTTGGTGTATAATCAAGACTATGTATTTGTAATAGTGCATAATTTTAAGATTCACATTAACAAAATGAAAAGATTCAAAGAGCAATGAAAAATATGATACTAAACAGAAGGTTTAGCTATGAAGAAAGATTACAAGAGTTTAGTTGCTTACATTATGGGAAAGATACACACACACACACACACACACACACACACACACACACACACACACACACACATACACATACACACACACACACACATACACACACATACACACTAAATAGAATACTTGAATAGAACCATTGACATGTAAAATTATCTGGATGTGGAGGTGATGATAGCAAAGAACATCTATAAGTTCAAGGTTAAGATAGATAAAGTTTCGTATGGAGACAGTATAGCATTCATGTCAGTACTTATACCTTACTAGGTGAGCAGGGACTTCAACATGAAGATTATCTTTAACTGGCCAGGGAGGATTGAATCCTCAACTGAATAACTGACTTTATTGATTGATATGGTGAATTCTTGTATTTTTTTAAATCCAGAGTTCCTCTGTGATGACATTTTGGTACAATGCTTTGTCACAATATAATTTTGTATACTAATTCAACAAAACCCAACAGCACTGTGTTGCTCCACGGGTTACCAGAACACTGCAGTCCTTAGCTTCTGTATACCTTCAAGAGGAGGTCACAAACCCTCTTGTTCGCCAGTGCCTTTCTACTTACTCCCAAGACCTCACCACCATTACGCACAAGTATCTTCCATATTCTGGGTCTTATCTCCACCTTCCAAGGTGAGCTGTAAGGAATAACTTATGTAGATTTCATAACTATATGTACAAATATATTTCTTCATACTGGCACAATGTTTTTTGTTGTTGATTGCCGTATGATATAGAATGTAAACTCATGGTGAAACAAATAATAAAAAAGTAAAGCAGAGTAAAGTAAAGCTGATAGAGTGAAAAGTACAAGGATAAAAGGCTATATTGGATGGAAGTTGAGGATGAGAGAGAAGGTGAAAGATGTGGATAGAGGGATGTCAAAAGTGAGAGGGTGTGAAAGGAAGATGGATTAAATACTTTGAAAATTTAATGATTGTAAAGAGTGAAAATTAGGCAATTGTGACATATATGAAAATTATAGGTAATGGTCACATGGTGCATGAACAAGAGAAAATTTGGAGGAGGAAATGATGCAAGGGATTTGAAGCTTGAAGGATGGAAAGACAGCATGAGTGGATAGGATTACAGCTAAAATGTTATATTATGATGGAGAAATGGATCAAATGAATGCATAAATTATATATGTTATATATGTTATAATAGATAATAAAGTAGTATTCAAATATCAATTTACTTGAGGCATTGATTTTCTCATGTGTTGTGAAACATTCTTTCTGATATTAATAATAGTGATGATAATTATTTAATTTGCAGATTGCCCCGGGTGGATGACCTGAAAGAACAAGTGTATGAAGTGGACACTGATATTGAACAAGGCGATTTGGTAATTCATCAAAGTAATCTAGTATTTTAGTGGGATCTTCTCAAACACACTGAATTGGTACCAGAAATGTACTATGCTTGGTGTGAATTGCATTATGGACTAAGGCTAATTTAACAAATTTCTATGGAGAAACACAGTTATTGGTTCTAGGGTCCTTATGTGATATTTGAAATTTTATGAAAATGTCCAGGAATGCCTTGAGCTGATGATGCTCCCAGGCTACCTAAACACAGGATGGTTGGTTATCCAGGACACTGCAGGAAGGGCAGTACTGAGGTGGAATTCAATGTGTTGAGTTCATGGCTGGCTAGTATCATACTCACTGCGCCAATTTGTAATGTCTTGGGGCTTGATGGAAACGAGAGAGGATAAGAAAAGGCAATGTTGTCAGAGCAACTTTCTGGGTGAGACTTCTGTTTATTTACCACTATCACCATAAACACCAGTTTGAAGCAGTCGTTAACCCATACTCTTTGAGGCCACATGCAACCACATCACTACAAACATGATGTATAGATCATAAACTTTGATGTGGAATAAGATGCAGCAGTCAAGAGTGCATGCTGTGGAAATGAGTTATATGAAAGAGGCATGGAGTGATAACATGTATGAAAGATGTGACGTGGGAACTTGTGCAAATGGAGTTAGTGTTGAGTGGTAGAATTGGTGAATAGAAATACATTGAGGTTATATAGTCTTCTTAAGAGGAAAAAGGTGAAAGGATAAGGATAGAGTGTAAAGGATGTGCTGATTGGAGGGAAGAGCTTGATCAAGCAAGGATAGAGTGTTTGGATAGGGATAAGTGGAGTACTGTGGCCACCCCGTTAGGAGATGTTGCCAGAGGGAATCAGGCATCAAAGATAGGTATAGAGAGTACAAGTATTATTCATTGAAAATTAAGAAAGTATTAAAGAAATCCATTATAATGGTAAAGAGGTTCTTGTACAACAACTATATTTCATATGTGATCATCATAATTGAGAACAAGCTTAGTGCAGCTGCATGCACTAACTGAGGACTTTGTGAATTGGATAAACAGATATGTGGAGGGAAAAATAGGTGTTAATTGCCACCATTATTTTATTCCACTTCATAAGCTGGAAATATATGGAGAATGAAATTAGGTCAATCCATTAGTTATTACTTTTACAGTTGGCAAGCATTTTTTAGACATGTTCTATATGAAATGTGAGAAAATACTGTAGGTCTCCTTTTCATTTTGATATTGTCAATAATATAGAACCAGAGAAGGATTTGTTAGTTTATGAAGTCATTGACTAATTTGAATAATGGCATGTGGACATATATGATACATTAGAGATTGAAATATTTTTCACATGTTTGAATTTTTCTTCAAACTGCTTTAAAGAATATTGCTTTGTGATTTGCAGGCCATTCTGATGAATGGAGATAATATTCTGAAGAAAGGCTACCTCTTGAAAGGCCCAGAAAGTGGGAATGATAAGATATTTGGAAATTTCTCTTCTAAAACCTTTAAAAGAAGGTTTGCTTGTCTAAGGTAAGATATTCTTTTCCCTAAGATAAGTTTAGTTTCTTAAGAATCATTTAGATACAACTGCATTAATAAGTATGATAATAATATATGATTTTTATATAAACTTTTATAAAAGAATTGTCTCAGTTAATGTGAATGTTTTAGGGAAGAGGAGAGAATTTCTTTTTGTAGAGGAAGATTGAATGTTATGGGGATACAAGAAACCCATAGAATAGGATGTGGAGTAATGGACTCCGCAATGGGGAGTGATAGTGAAGTATCGGAGGGGATGGAAGGTGGAGTGGTGTGACGTAGAGTAGATGAAAAAAGCAAGGAAATAAATGATTATGTTTTAATTGATTTTTCAGGCAAGAAGTCGATGGCACATATCTGCTGGAATTTCATAAAGATGAAAGGAAGCATGATCCCAAAGGAGCTATAGTGATGGATTTTTGCACACAGATTACAAGGGTGAGCATATAGGGATGTGGAAAGATAACGTGAAAAAGGCAGCTATGAAAACTGGAATATATTTTTAACTGATGATTCTTTTGAAGAGACAAAACTTAGGAGTTGCCCAGATATTGGATGTTGTATTTTCTATATTATTTTATATATGACCTATTTCAGAACCCAAAGAGGGGAAAATGCTGCTTTGAACTACAGTTATCTGAGTGTGGCAAGTCTGTCATGCTCTCTGCTGAGAGTGAAGCAGATTTGGAGGATTGGATAGACAAACTTACACGTGTCATTCACGCTGATAAGCCTCAAGATGATTCCCGAAGTGAAAGAGGTACTTAACATTTACTTTGATGATTTAGATATATTACTTGGTGAAGTCTATTATACCTAGCATGTAAACCATCCTAAATTATGGTTCTTTATGATGATTTTGTCATATGGATGATAACCTTTATTGTTGAAATGGTTTTGATGTAAGTATACATTTAGATTTTTTGGGCTGGCATCATAGCCCTATGGTAGGGGGGGCTGCTAGAATACTAACATTGTATTCACTACAGCTTATAAAAGGAGACCAAAAGGGAGGGAGCGAGTGGTCTGTGAATCCCCTCGTCTGTATTCTCTCATGAAAAGAAAGGGTGCAGAAGGGGAGGATAGAGTAAATGGGGTGTTGAAGCAGTGAAGACTGAAAATTATTGATGAATAGTGCAAATCAAATTTGAATATTATGCATTTTATTATTATAATCCTTCTATTAATAAATAATTGTTTAATAGTAGCATATTCCAGATTCTGCACTCTTTTAATCCTTATGTGATTTATTGTGTGCAGGTTATTGGTGGTGCAATGAAGGTTTATTTATTCTTTTCAGGTATAACACCTCCCTCAAGTAATTATGGAACCCTGAGAGGTTTGGAGCACAGCCTTAACCCTCAATTGATCAAATATGCTCACGAAACTGACTTCTCCATAGCACAGGCACGGAGGGAAGATCGTCATCAATTGTTTACTTGCTATCCTAACCTCCCGGTGAGTTTTATCTGACAAGAGGTGTCTTTGTTTGTTGTGGACAAATTGCACATCAATTTAGTAATCTAATATGGTTAAAATATTTGGCATGAGGGACTTACCTGGTTGGTGATGAAGAGTTAAATAATCAATTTATTGTTTTCATATCAATTGTAAGATTGTAATAGATATACCATCAGGTGCTTCCATTGTTTGTCATTTATGATTTTGATTCAGGCTTTGATAAATTAATTACAAATATGTCAATGATGATAATGAATATTACAGTTGCCATTATGATATTTCAGAAAATTATGACTCTGATTCTTCTTATAAGTTTATTTGAGTGTCTGTATGTATGCATACTTACAGCGTTCAGAGAGTGAAAATGGCAGTGTAGAATTGAGAGATGAAAGTCTAATATGGCCTTATGAAGACAAGTTTGGGACACGGTTTCGAGTTGTGTTTGAAAATATAAAGTTCAGACTGCAGGCCCCATTAGACTCTGGCGATGGTCCATTATCTCAGGTGAGTTGTCTTGACTATTCTTTGATTAATGCTTTTATATCTCAAGTTTCAAAGTTTTGAAATATAGCTTAGAAAATTGCAAGTGCTAGGTTTATTTGTATGTAAATACAATAAATACCTTAGGTTTCCTATTTAATCTTTGTTGCTTTTTTTCTCTTTGGTTTTTAGTCACTTATTTGGCTGCCTTCACTTCATGATGAGGTGTGCTTTTTTGTCACTTGTATCATGAGCTATCTGATGTCAAATTAATATCGTACTTGTGTACTAGAATAGGCCTCTGTGTGCAAACGTCTCTTTTTAATGAAAGACATGAGGAAGAGAGCAGCGTTTGTTTTGTTTATTTGGTGACTCATGAAAAAAAGTTAAAAATATTATAGATGAAGGATCCATCCCCATACAGCAATAGACTCTGGTAGGACTCATTTTACTTCTTGTATGAAGATCCCAGCCTGGTTGGGTATGGGAACCACTATATTCCCTGTATGTGTGTATATATATATATATATATATATATATATATATATATATATATATATATATATATATATATATATATATATATATATATCAAATAAGAATTTTCTTTTCTTTTTTTCAGCTTGAACCATATATAACTCATGCTGCCCTCTACGATGTCAATAGAGGCTGCAAAATTTCAGAAGATTTTCACTTTGACATGAATAATCCAATGGCACGAAGTTTGTTGTCGAGAACAAAAAAGAAATCTGATGACCCCAAAGAAAAAGAGAATGCAGGAATCTCTCTTCCACTTTCTCTCTCAGGGATCCCAGAAGAGTGGATTGCACACCCAAAACAGGTTAGAAATATTTTTCAATAAGAAATTAGTAACATTAAATTTATAGATGTATAATATAAGTAAGATAGTATAAAGTGGCTGAAAATGTATTAAATAACTTTTGTTTTCTGAATTTATGCCGTGGAAGTTATTGTTTAATGTAAAGTTGCAGCAAATAAAGTAAATTAGTATTCATATATTCTGTACATACAATTCTGCATAACTCATCCTGAATATAAAATGCAGTACTGAGGATCAAGTGTTTTTGTACATGGATCAGGTTACTGTTATTTCCAGAATATTCCAGTTTATTGTAAAGAATTGCATAATGTGTGTAGTATATATATATATATATATATATATATATATATATATATATATATATATATATATATATATATATATATATATTCAGTGTGTGTGATATGAAATGCATTTTGCAGGCTGTAATGAGTGTGACAAGACCTCACAGTGAAGTTTTCCTTGTCATATGGATTGGAAAAGTTCTCCAGGGATCAATAGGCCAGACGGTGGAGCCTTACTTGAAAAGCATGGACCCAAAGAGTATTCCAAAGCTGCAAAGAACAATTAAAACATGTTGCCACAGGTTTGTATTGTTTATTTGGATACTTTCTGTAGTTGTATTTTCCAATGTCTTAATATTGCATGGTGCTTTCCTTCATGTTAACAGTGTTGTTCAGTAAACATCAAGTGAACTGAAGTGAATGACCATAATTTGAATATCACCTTTCACTTTCAAACTATTTATTTCATGTAATGGTTTACAAAGCACATTATTTTTTTGTAGCACATAAGATCATTGTCAAGATAACCCTCAAGAATGAACATATATTTTCTTCCACAGGCTAGGCTCTTTTAGAATGCCATTTGGTTGGTGTGCTCGACCACTCTTCAAAAATTCTGGAAACTTGGATACAGAATCAGATTTTTCACCAATTTATCGTTCTGATGAAAAGAAACTGAGTGAATCTGAATTAATCAGACTGTTATCCGACTTTCGGAAACCAGAAAAAATGAACAAACTGACAACAATTCCTGGAAGTGTCAGTGTTCAGATAGTGCCAATGGAGATTACATTACCAAGTAAGTTGTAATACAATTTCATGCAAATATGTGTCTATATATAGTTTTTTTTTTCAGCATACAATAGGTATTTCTTCCCCCAAAAATATTTCCACAAAATCACAATAGTCGTGCCATTTCAATAGAATATAGAAATATTAAGTTGCAGTGCAGGGGTTGCCAGATGTCATTTTCTGAACAATACTAACTAAAAAATAAGACAAAACATATTATAGTCAACTGTGCAGCTTACAAACTAGGTGATTAGCAAAGTAGTCAGTGTGGTGCCCGGGGGGGGCTGCTTCAGAGGTACGTTATTTATTTAAATGATGTTATTGGTTGATTAATTTCTTTACCTAATTAATTTGTTTTACTTTCACTTCACTGCTGAAGGACCACCAGTGTGGTGCCTTGTCATTAAATTAACTTCTAATGGGGAACTCTCATGGCAATTAAAAAGATATTTACTTTGATTAATGATATTTATTAATGGTCCCTGATGTTGGATATTTCCCTGAATATTAAGAAAAGAAAGCTGCCACCACCCCCAAAGGTTTAATGAGAATTAGGGGATTCTCAGGGAATTTAGTTTCTTCCTAAAGGGAAGTTAAAATATTCGAAAGAGAAAATAATTACTACCAGGGAAATATAGGCGACCAATGAAAAGAAAAGGGAACTAATTTAACAATTTAGTTATTTGGTAGAGTGGACTGAGTTTCAATAAGGCACATGGATTCGTGGATTTGTTTCATATCCTTTTTCAAGAGTGTTGAGCACTTCCCACATTTACCTTACCACACCAACGGAGGTTAGTATTAACACGGAATCACTTTCTCAGAATTTTACTTGGGTTATTTATTTATGGTATACTTTGAATATCACAGGCTGATCATTGAGTCTTAGAAACACGGCTTAGTTATAGTATCAGACAATTTAATGGCTCATGGCAGAAAAACATCACCTTCCTCAAAAGAAAATAAACACACAGAGTTGGCAATACTTATCTCACCTCGAGATACCAAACTCTTCACTCATTACAAGTTATACCCTTGACTCCCTTCCCTGAAAAATATCACCTGAGAACAGTTAAAGAACCTTTTCTCAGGGGATTTCCGAAAGTAAGGTGATTTCAATGTTTCTGGTTATGCAGACATAGGATAATTCTTCCTCACTAGATAGGAATACGCGATCCCTACTCCTGAATACATGGGCTGGGCCTATCAGACCGTCCTACGTGACACATAGTTCCCTAAAGCTTAACTCGGAAATTTTGGCATTGGCTTTCTAGCCGTTCATTTAACTACAAAAACAAAAGAAAGTAAATGAGAAATTGGTGTAACTGTCGTGGAGGCATTCTTTCCCTGTGGACGTGATAAAAGCTTAGCCTCCAATCACAGTATAATTCATTTCCTTAACTCAGAAGTTAATAGACAGTCACAATAACATACAAATTACCATGAAAAATATATATTATACACCATGAAATATTATTTTGAAGGGGAACAGGGGGCACAGGAGGCCATGCGGTTTTGAAACCACGTTGTCCTTCTTGAAGAGAAGGAAATTGGTATTATCCACTTGTAATAGATCTCAACAGAGGTTTACATGTATTGTCAGACTACTGGGGAAGATTATGGACTATATAATAATGGCGAGAGGCATTGGATTTCACAAATATTGAGAAATTTCGAGAGCGATGTCACTCACCTGTGGACGTGATAAAAGCTTAGCCTCCAATAACGCCCTCGCTAGGAAAAACGCGGGAGATGAGAAGGGGGAAGGGGGGGTTTCGAGGATATTCCTCCTTTGATCTTATTATTAATTGATTATTGAGACGTGAAATAGTTAGTTTATAGGAAATTAATTTTGATGCTAAATAAGTGACATTTAGATATCTATTGAACCTGATCTCTGGATTAATATATAGGGGAAAATTTTGGTCTACGTGACTTTTTGCACGTCAACGGGCCCCGGGGCATGATCACCTCATATGATGCAATATTACGTCATTCTTAACAAAGTTTTGTGGGAAGATAACTAAGTAGGTTAATTATATTAGACTATGGAGAGCATTTTGACAAGTTAATAACTATTAATAGTGATTAGATTATGATATTAATTTCTTTCCATAGAAAACTGTCTTGGGGGGGGATGACTGCATAGGATTTGAAAGTTTGGAGAAACAATTCTAATATAAACATTAATATAAACATATAGTATAAAATTATGAATGATGTGTGAGTAAAAACATTTATATAATGCAGTATCACCTTGGGAATACAGGATCTAAGGGCAGACTAAACAAAACAAAAAGGTACATTCAGTAGGCCTATTTGAGATTAAATTGGAGGCATCACATCAGCATCACTTTATTGTAATGTAGGAGGTAGATGATTAATAACAATATCACTGGTAGTTATTCTTGGCCTTGGAGGACAGTATCAGCCTACTCTTTCACAACTAGACTTTGTTCCCTTCCCATGAAGTTTACTTTCAAAACCAGGATGCATATTGTTTTGAGTGCAATATATGCTGATAAACATGGTATTTTCATTGTTACATTATATTGATTATGTCCTTAAATGTTTTTGATTTTATAGTTATAATTTAAAAAAGAATATATCATAATTATAACTACATCTCTACATGAATAGTACTGCAGTCAAGGACGAAGGTGAATCATTAATTTTGTTAGCACAGAATTTGATTTAATGGAGGTACAACTTATTGTTATATAATGTCACTATGTTGTAAATGTTTATACGAGTATTACCATAAAGCATGTGATTTAATAGCTTTTTCTCATATTTACAGATTCCCTCACACCAGCTCTCGAGCCAGTTAAACCATTTCCTAACCCACCCACCCATGAACCTACAGTTGAAGTTCAAGAGTTTCCATGTAAACATATAGATGACATTCAGCCTTTTGTGAGTTACTGTAACCACCTATATGTTTATCCTCACCATCTGAATTATGAAAATCAGAAGAGCTTCAGCAGAGCTAGGAACTTGGTGTGCTGTGTTGAACTTCGAGACTCAGACAGTGAAGGGGCAACACCTCTTTATGCAATATATGGTCGACCAGGTTCTGGAGCTCTGACGGCACAAATGTCAACTGTTGTTCTGCATCACAGTACTGTTCCTGATTGGGGAGATGAGGTGAAGATTCTTTTACCTCACAATTTGTCATCATCACATCACCTGCTATTTACATTTTCACATGTTGCTATAGAGGCAGCTAAAGCAGGTAAGAAGGATGTACCAGTGGAAACAGTTGTTGGGTACTCCTGGCTACCCCTTACCCACAAAGGACGGCTGATCATAGAGGAACAGACACTTCCTGTGGCAGCTCACTTGCCTGCCAAATACCTGTCAATTGAGCCTCTTGGACTTGGAAAAGGGGTAAGTTACAGATGTCTTAGTGGAAATTTTGCATTTTCACCATGGGTGTATAAATAAACTTTGTTATGCAATTGTTTGTTGTTTTCTTTTCAGTTTGCAGGACCAGAGGTACGATGGGTTGATAATCAAAGAAATGTCTTCCGTGCGTCCATGCGCTTGGTGTCAACGGTGTTGAGCTCAGACCAACATTTGCACAACTTCTTCCAGTCTAGTTCATCACTTCTGCCTCTTACTGGTTCATCTAGTGGGGGTTGTGGAGCCTCTAGTCCAAGGTCTGCTCAGCCCATTGACATAGACACACTAAAGAACTTGAAGGTATATTTCATGTATGCATGTCTTGTCTTAGCTATCCCTTTTTAGGGGCATAACTATTTGGTATATAGATAGATAGATATAATTTATTGTAATCCAAAATTGGGACATTTTTTATTATAATTTCCTGCCTTCTAAAATTTGGATTATTGGGATTAATGGACCAGTAGAATTCAGCTTAGCAGAATTTTATTATGTATATTACTTTTGTTTTGAACAAATTAGGAAGTAAAATGAATTACATCTAAAACAGATTCATCCATTCAATTCAACCATGTATATTCTCTAACAAAAATAATATCTTTTACAGGCACTTCATGCTCTGGAAGTTGGCACTATTATTGCCTTCTTTCCAACACTTCTCAATCAACTTTTTGGTGTTCTTTTAAATGTTGGGCCGGACGTTGCTACTAATGTGACACGTGTGATGGTTCATGTGATTGATCAAGTTTATGAAGCTGGACGTGATGACATCCTCAACTCCTATATCAAGGTAAATTCCAGAGTAGCAAATAAGGGAAAAGTATTGAATAGAATATTGCATTCTGAATCTGTAGCTATCCAATTACCTTTAAAAAATTTTAATTTGACCCATTGTCAGAATGGGAATGTCCATAGTCCATCAGTGATATTTTCGCATGGTCACTTTGTAGTGACATTTCTTGACATTTAATCGGCCAGATACTAGAGTCGTGTGTGTCTGTGTGTGTGTGTGTGTGTGTGTGTGTGTGTGTGTGTGTGTCTATATATATATATATATATATATATATATATATATATATATATATATATATATATATATATATATATATATATATATATATATATATATATATATATATATATATATATATATATATATATATATATATATATATATACAGTGGAACCTTGACTTACGAGTGCCCCAACATACGAGTTTTTTGAGATACGAGCCGTCACTCAGTCGATTTTTTGCTTTGAATTGCGAGCCAAAATTTGAGGTACGAGTCAGCGTCAGGACTGCGTTCTTCTGTTGCAGCTGCTTTCTTTTTAACGCTAGCAGCAGTACAATTTCTGCAATATTTACGTCTGAATCCGTGTCACTGCCGCCGTTCATTTTGGAGCACTGAAGCAGGATGAGTGTCTTGACTGTCTTCAACGTAGGGAATTCTGCCTTTGTTTTGATACAGTTGGTACAGTTCGGTTATATTTACCGGTTCGGGCGTTGCCGAATGATGTCTTGGCGCCGACTCGGCACTTCATCGTGTGACCACAGCGTCGACGAAATATTCCAGCGAGACGAGGTCGACAAAAAATTGTCCGTGTGACTCGGCCTTTAGTGAACACAGCCACACACCCGTCCAGCTTTCCCGTGCAAAATTCGTTCTCTGCTTGTGTTTACCTCGCCGCGTAAGGATCTCTGTTGTGCTCGCGTTCTGTGCTTTTGTGCATTTATTTTACCAAATTTCTTGTTTGTAACCATGGGTCCTAAGAAAGTGAGAGGAAAGGACAGCAGTGCAAAGAAGAAAAGGATGATGTCCATCGAAATAAAACGTGAAATCATTGAAAAACATGAGCAAGGTGTGCGAGTAATGAACTTGGCGAGGCAATACGAGCGCAGTACTTCTACGATATGTACCATATTGAAGCAGAAGGAGTCGATAAAGGCTATAACACCAGCCAAGGGCGTTAAAATAATTTCTAAGCTCCGGACATCTGTCCATGAAAAGATGGAGAATCTGCTATTGATGTGGGTGAGGGAGGAGCAGCTTGCGGGAGATACCGTGACGGAGGGTATCACCTGCGAGAAGGCACGAGCCATTTATGCTTTATTTCTTTACATTCTCTTTTATTATGTTTTTATACAATATTTGTTATTTATAAATACATTTTTCTTATTTAAAAATACGTAACAAAAAATTGGGTGGTATTTTGGGGGCTGGAACGGATTAATGGCATTTCAATTAATTTCAATGGGGAAAATTGATTTGATATACGAGCAAATTGAGTTACGAGCTCGGTCACGGAACGAATTAAACTCGTAAGTCAAGGTTCCACTGTATATATATGCATATATATATATATATATATATATATATATATATATATATATATATATATATACATATATGTATATTATATATATATATATATATATATATATATATATATATATATATATATATATATATGTATATTATATATATATATATATATATATATATATATATATATATATATATATATATATATATATATATATATATATATATATATATGTGTGTGTGTGTGTGTGTGTTTTTATGTATCACCAGATTGTTTTTTACGCTAAAAGGGGGTAGGTAGCCATACCATAGCTATACACTCCCTTCTTGGTAGTTCAATCCCTCCCCCTCAATCAACAACTCTTTCATGTATGTACTCCTTAACCCTATCCTTCCATCTTACAACTGGCCTTCCTCTTCTCCTAGGACCCTCAGTTTCACTCACATACACTTTCTTCACAAACTCTTCACTCTTCTTTCTCTCTATTTAACCAAACCGTTTCACCCATTCCACTATAACACACTTCACTCCATTTGCACAAGGTCCCATGCCACATTTTTCATTGCTCTCACCCTCCCAACTTGTCACACCATATGTTCCTCTCAGATAACTAATTTCCACAGCATGCACTCTTGACTGCTGTGCCCTATTCCTTGTCCAAGCTTCTGATCCATCGTTAAGATTTGATCCTATAGCTAGGAAATTGTTGAATGATGTAACTTTATGGACTTTGGCTTATTCCACTGGTTCCATAAGTAATATTATTCTACATAGTGCTAATAATTGAATGACATTTGATAATTAGATGTTTTTCCATCCCATTTCAGAATCTTAGACATTTCTATATTTTGGTTTATTTTTCTTTCAGTATGTTATGAGTATTTCTTGCCATGGACGCAAAACAGTTCATGAAGAGCTTTGTCACTCTCTTTCGGAGCTCCTGCAGCCCTCTAGTATGGACCAGATCCTCATCAACAAAATTCTTCGACATTGCCAGTTCTTCTTTGCCTTTATTGCTCGCTCCATGGCTCTCCACTTGCTGACAACTGCTAGAATAAAGGTTAGTTGAGTCGAGTTAATTTATGTTCCATGAACTTACAATTCATTGAATTACAGCAAATCCAATTTTGTGAAATAATTTCCATCATCCTTTTCTGTTCAACTGAACTTTTTCCAAATTAAGCTGTTATTACTTTCACATTTAATTTACAAAGAAGAGAAAATAATTTGTTCACAGATTTCATTACTACACAGAATCCTTGTTATATGCAAATTCACAGTTTGGAACAAACTTATTTTTACCAATTTCTCCCAATGTGTGTTTAAAGCCAGTATGTTGTGACATGAGATGTCACACCATCCTTGCATTGATATTGGCAGCGTGTGTACTTGCAATCTTGCATTTTTCATCTTTGGTGATTTACTATGGTGCAGTAATTTTGTACTTTAAATATCTATCCATACCTCCTAATCATTCTGTGCCAAGTCCTGGGCCATCAAACAAGTGTGAGATAACTGCTTTAACACTTGAAAAGAAAAATAGATATTATAAAAAGGGACAAGTCAGATAAAGGTAACACAGGTCTGGGACACTACTTATGTACCACATCAGATGGCAGTAAAAAAAAAGAAAGATTATGAATAGAGAGTTTATAAAAAATAATACATTTAAGCTGCATATTTAAAAGAAGCCCTGCATAATTCTATAGAAACATTTTTCTTAGTTATCAGTAATTTAGTTTATGTAACAAAGTTTGACTCAAGGGATCATGTTGGCACAGATTAGTTCAATAATTTTTTAATGTACACAAAATTTATTCTGCTATTGGAAGACTGAAGCTGCAATGTCTTGAAAATTTCCTACTGTTAAGTTATTTCCAAATTAGAAGTAGATCTATGGGAGACTGTACTGGTCTTATATGAGAAAACGTTTTGGTAAACTCTATAATGTGGAAAGTATGTTCTATCCTATGGTGTATTTCATTTCATCATGCTTATGGATGATGCTGTTTGGATAGTACTGGTACTGTATTGTGTTCTTTTCTTTGTGTTACAGAGTTAAAAGTTTGAAATTCTTATTGCAGATGGCTCGAAATGAGAGATTCAGTGAGGAGTATCAGAGTGAAGTACGATCAGTTGTGGAAGTAGTTACCACACACATCATCCAACGGTTCAAAGACAATCCAGTAGAGGCACGAGCAGCCAACACTGCTCTTGCACATTTTCTCAAGGTAAGATACACTGTTTTGCAGATATTAGGGTTACAGTGTACAGTAGAAATATTTATTTTAGATTTATTTATCTATTTATTTATTTATATTTTGCAATCAGTGGGGTAGTGGTTAGTGTGCTTGGCTTGCAACCAAGAAGTGCTGGGTTCGAATCCTGGGCCAGGCGAAGACAAGATAGGTTTGTCTTCTTAAATGCTGTAACCCTTCCTCCTCCAGCAGTAAATAGCTATGGGAGTAAGCTGTTTGTGACCTTGCAATCCCAGTAAGAGTGGAAGGATGAAAATCCAGAAGAATTTCCATTTATTCTTGCCCTTAAATTCCTTCCTTGTGTTCTAGTCCTCTCAATCACCTCTTTCCTTTACCTCACATTCTCTAGCACTGTCCTCATTTGACTGTGGTCGTCAACTTGCCCCCACGGCCTCTACCTTTAGTGCCTACATTCTATCTGTCATTTCACTCCCTGGCATTCTTTCTATTTGACCAAAACATCTTAGATTGCTGCATTTGACTTTCTCTATCACTCCACATTCCATTGCTGGACTCTATTAAACTTATTATGCGTTATACACATTTCATTACATCATCCATTCTCCTTCCCCCACACATTTTTCTTAGGTAACTAATTTCTTCTGCTTGGAGCCTTGATCTTGAATTCCTCCTTTCACAAGGAAGTTGATCTCTTAAATTTCACAATGGACTGTGCAGCAAGAAAAGGATGAATGAAATCTGTGTATAATACTATATGCTTATCTGTTGCTCATTCTATTCATGTATCTATTTCACTCATGGTACTGTTTTTTAATTCCACAGCGATGTCTCAGCATGATGGACCGAGGGTATGTGTTTGGACTCATTAAATTGTATCTAGAGCATTTTAGTCCTGGCGACCCTATTATCCTCCACGTGTACAAGTTCACTCTGTTACGTGTAGTGTGCTCACATGAACACTTTGTGCCACTCAACCTTCCCATCTTCAATACTCCTCTCAGCCCAGATGCCAAAAAGGCAAAATTGCGCCATGGTAAGTAATAAAGGGATTTTTTTTTTTCTCTTCCATTTTTCTAGTAGGTAATGCAATTATATATTGATTTTTATTTTAACAGTTCAATAAGATATAATTTTCGTGAGATGAAAGATTACAAGGAATTAATTTAGACCAGGAAAGAGAAGCTTTCAGTATCATTTACATATATTTTTCTACATTATTTTTTCTGAGAATATATATATATATATATATATATATATATATATATATATATATATATATATATATATATATATATATATATATATATATATATATATGTATGTATATACTGTATATCTCGGCGGGAAAGACGACACTTCAATCATTAAAAAGCTTACCTGGTACGAAAATATGGGTCTTTAAACCTACCAGCCACGTCTAACAGCTCAGTCAACACAACACCACACGTACAGTATGCAAACAAATTGGTCATTGACATTGGTTAAACTATCAACTACCACTATGGACGATAGCCTACATATTGTATTTACCTTATTTTATCCCTCACTGATAACATAGCGACAATTCAAACAATTTAAAGTTAATTCATCATAGTGGTATGTCACCTTCTCGGTTGTTTGGTCGTCACCGTGACTAAAAGTCTGCAGTAAAAAGCAACTTGCGCTTGGCGCTGCAGAATAACAGAATAACATAACATGACGAAACACAATGATGAAACAATTTGACTGATTAAATTATTGAGATATAAATTTTGATTAGACAAATCAAATTAATACACCACAAAAAAAGTAGCAATACAATTGTGGTGCAAGTGTAACACTTGGTGTCGCTTTATATGCTCTACTACATTATAAGTCTTCAACAGGAAATGCAAAAAGAAAGTAGACAACTTGTGTGTATATATATATATATATATATATATATATATATATATATATATATATATATATATATATATATATATATATATATATATATATATATATATATATATATATATATATATATATATATATATATATATATATATATATATATATATATATATATACTATATATATATATATATATATATATATATATATATATATATATATATATATATATATATATATATATATAATATATATATATATATATATATATATATATATATATAAATATATATATACTATATATATATATATATATATATATATATATATATATATATATATATATATATATATATATATATATGTATATTAATTAATTTTGATATTTATTAAAGGCTTACTAGAATTGGAATGCCTTATGAGATATCCTTAAAATACATGGTATGAAAATTGATGAGGAGACTAATGAATCAGTTAAATGATACAGTAGTTTTGTTCCTTATACCAATTGCTTTCTATTTTTCAGGTACAGATGAATTCTTCCTTAGCCCTGACTTCAACTCCAGACACTTTCTTGTGGGTGCCTTGTTGAGTGAATTGCGTGTATCTCTTGGAGAAGTAGCAGAAGTGCAGCGGGTGGCTATTGGTGTTCTTAGAGACTTGTTGGCTAAACATTCCTTTGATGACAGATACTTACAATCCGTAAGTCATTTAATTAAACATTTCTCTGGTGAAAGCTGTGAAATTGTTAAATAATGGAAACACTTGGAATATTTTTTTATATTATGTAAACTGGTGATTGAAGGAATATATTTTTTTTTTTATAAATTATGTAGGCTGATGATTGCATGTTTTATGAAAATAATTAGATAACATTAGTTGCACATTTTTAACGTTTATAGTTATGAAGGGCCAATTTTTGATTAAATTTGGAAGATTAGGAAGAGATATTTAAAGGTTAAATTATCTCTAGCTCCACTGTGTGGATGATCCCATTTAATGGGGATAGGGAGACTGATCTATTCTCGGCCTCATTGGGAACATTTTAATCATTAAAATGTTCCCAAAAATCATCACTGGAAATTCATTACAATATCATGCTAAAATTGCTCCAAAGCCCTGTACAGTTAATATTAAGCACAAGGGTTATGCTTAGTTAAAATCTTAGATATCTCACTATATATATATATATATATATATATATATATATATATATATATATATATATATATATATATATATATATATATATATATATATATACTATCTATATAACAGGCCAACATTCCCAAACGTGGTGAAAATGAAAAATCATTTGCACGATTGTTTCTTTGATAAATAAGTTTAAAACATCATCTATTAAAGGTTTATTACTTGCATGTCCAGCATGATGAATTGAACCATATGCAACAGAAACCTGAAAAGTTTAATGTGGATTGTGATTTTACAGTAATTTTTCTTCTTTCAGGCACAACAAGGAAGAATTGCATGTCTCTATTTCCCCATTGTTTCAATTCTTTTGGAAAATGTGAAGCGGCTCAGCTGGCCTCCTGCCCCTTCCTCTACTACCTCCAGTCAGCGCAGGCTGGACCCTCGGGCCAGTTCCAGGGCCCGCAGTGGGAGGTTAGTGGTGACTTTTGAGGTATGGGCATTAAAAGCAAGGCTAGGAAAGACAGTACACATATATCAGGCCCTTGATATATTCAAATGTTTTTTATATGGATTTGACTATTCAAAGATTGAAAAAGTGAATTTTCCATGGTTCAAGTGGCCTGGTTAAGTCATGAAATTTTATTTGCATTTTCCAGCCCTGCAAAATTATGAAATCTTTATAAAAATAACGTCATGAAATTTGAATTACATTATTGATAAGGTTGAAAGAATTTAAGCTGGCGAGCATGTCTTTATAACTTCCTTGTGATATGGACAAATTTCTTTCAAGCCTGAAATATGAAATTTGAATTAAAATTTATTATATTATGTCTCTTTCATAGGATGTTTTGCATACATCTCAGTGTGCACTATATTTACAGTTCTTTTTATACTGAAACATACAAGTATGGAAAATTCTATAACAGATCTGGCGCAGGAAGCATTGACATGAGCACCTACAGCACACCTTCACGTAAAGGTTCCAGCCGAGCAGATGTGTCCAGCTTGACTGGAAGGGGAGATTCTTCTTACCTGTCAATTATTGCTGGGCCAGGTGGTCTGATGGCACCCCATGCTGCACTCGTCAACGGAAGATCCAGTTCTAGTCTCGAGTCAGAGGATCAGTTACCATCTGTTGCCAACTCAGAACTATTGGAAGAAGACTTGGAAGAAGATGAGGATGGAAAAACCCATTCCAGGTAAAGTGGGTGGTAACAAATTTGATGTCAAAGAAATTCTGTGAAGTTTTTTATTAAACATTTCTGCATTACAAAATACAGTGTATTATGATATTTAAGGACTGAAATCTTGAAAAAGAAAAAAGTCTAGTTAAATGATTTAGGTACCAAATGGTGCTTACTGAAATTTTGAGTATCTAACCTACAGGGCAAGAGTCATAGCTTGTTTGACTGAATGACATACACATCAGTTACAGATCAGGAAATAATGCATATATTGATATAAGTGTATTAATGAATTTGACTTGTATAGTAGTATGTATGATTACTGCTCCTATATTCAGGCATTGTATTGATTTCATCTATTATACTTATTTAGCAGGCTGTTATCCTCCCAAAACAAGACACTCATGCACACATAAACTAATCTCTTTTTACGCGAGTATTGTATTCCTGGAGCGTTCACATACGTATTTTGAATTTCATGTAATGTAAACATGATTTCCCAATATAGTGTAAATACATGTAAAATCCTATTATTTTAAAGAAATTGTGTAATTAAAGCAAACATACTGGCTTTTTGACATGGTGTTAAACCAAAAAAGTGTATTTAAAATTTTTGTAAAACAAGAGATTACTGTACATATACACTCCTTTCACTTAGTCCCTAGGCCTGCTCCCTTAAGAGAAGAAAAGTACATAACATCCAAACACTGTATGTCAGGCCAGTCAGTCATGCAAATGTGGATGAGGGCGGTGGTCATTGATTTCATAATGCAACATTATTTTTCATTAGCCTAAGCTGTTAATGATTGTTTTTTGTGGTATGAATCATATTTTCCTCTTGCCTTTACTACATTTATAACGTTCTATTGCTTGCATTTTGTAGATGACAGTAATAAGAATGGATAATTTCATCATTAAATTGCAAATTTGGGATAATTTGCAAAATAATAATGATCTACTGTATGTGCGACTTAATGTCATCATCATCATGTACTATAAAAAAATTACTTTCTTAGAAATTTGAGTGTGGCATTTGCTGGAGAAAGTGGACCTGTGAGATATGACAAGTTGTGCCCTGCTGAGGTGCGTGACCTCCTCCTTTGCTTCCTTCATACACTCAAACACGTTCCTGAGGCTCACCTGGTTTCTTGGTGGGTTACCTTGAGCAGTGAAGCTCTGAACCACTTCTTCACACTTCTACAGTAAGTAATGTCTTCACTTGTCTCTTACTTTATGGTGAAAATTATGAGTATTGTAATTATTCTGTAAAGCATTTCAGATCCTAATTTGACTGGTGCTCCTATGTCTCCTATGTCTTGGATGTTTATCACATTTGTGTCATCGTCATATTTGATGCTGAAGTTTTAATGCTGAAGTTTTATACAATGTAATCCTAGTTTTTGAAAAACAAATTAATTAAATTATTATCAATCAATATTGACATTGACGTAGAAGATAGGGCATTGCAGTGTAGGTCAAGACTAAAACAATGTATAAGATAAAATAGCTTAGGTATTATGGCACAATTCTTTCTAAATATAGTGGAATAAAAGAGAGTATAGATAGACCAGTTCAGAGAAGGCAAACCATTGGAACCCTCGGTAGAATCATGACTTGGAGTATGATGGCCTCAAGCAGAAACCACTTACAAACTACAGTTTAAAGTTCCATCCATTCGTATTTCCAGCTTATATTCCACATAATGGGATAGTTAAGACAAGATATATGAGGAAGAAATTCATGTTTTTAGAAAAAAAATACGATTTCATTTCACTACGTAATTATTAGTCATAGAGCAAATATTTATAATGACAGTTGTAGAGTTTGATTAGGTCTATCATATGCTGCAATGATATTTCCAATATCTAATAGCTTTCGAGAAAGTCATGTTTTTGTAAAAATGATATGGTTTCATTTTACTATGTAATTAATATTCATATATCAAATATTCATAATCACAGTTGTAGAGTTTAATTAGGTCTATCAGATGCTGCAATGATATTTCCAATATCTCTAATAGCTTTCTAGAAAATGAGGAAGAAAGTCATGTTTTGGAAAAAAAGATACCGTTTAATTTGACTGCGTAAATATTAGTCATAGAACAAATATTCACAATGTCAGCTGTAGAGTTTGATTTTGTCTATCAGATGCTGCAATGATCCTACATGAACGTGGAAAAAGCTGAAAACAGATAAGATAAAGTGTGGAATTTCTTTTCTTAAATTCATATGTGCACATATATGTCAATGCAGATGTATGTATCACTGATGAACTTGTCCCATTTCAGGCTGTCCTTATATCATTTCAAGTATAATGGGAAAAGACAAATAGTAAGAGAACAAGCACCGAAAAAAGCATCTACCCTACCTGCTAAACTTCAACCTCCATACTCCAGTGGCAGGATGTCCACAGCTGCTGACAGTTATAGTGGTGAGTGAGCCTGACATTTACAGGTTCTTTATTCATGTTATTCACCTATTATGCAATAACTCCAAGTACTCATTGTTTGGTGGTGATATAAGCTACACCCATCCCTCTGCTATCACACCTAATTGGTTAGCGTAGATGTGCGTGATGGCGGAAAATGCGATAGCAGAACCTAATAAAAAATATGATTGATTCTAATTGGTTTATCATGGGCCAATTTCCAATTATTTGCTCACTATTTACCTATGATTTTGTGCCAATTACCTTTACAACATGAAATAAATAAATAATGAATCAATAAAAACATTATAAACAATAAATACACAACATAAAAGACCGTTAAACTTACCTTTGAAAGGAGTAATTAAGGCTTGGATGGGTGGTGGGAGGGGTGCTGAGGCTCGTGTGGAACTTGGCTTAGTGGCTATCTGTGTCTATATATACACAGGATTTCCTCTCTCTTAAAAATCTGTTTTCTTGTATGATAAGATCATCCAAAAAAGCATTATAGTCAAAACTGTCTTTCTTTTTCTTCAATTTTCATTTGCAATTGCATCCCATGAACAGACATGTGTAATGAGTAAATGGGTTAATCAATATATCTCTGTGATGATTACTATTTGCGCATATTTAATTTAAAAATTTTGTTTTTGAATTGAGATATGATTATAAAGTGATGTGGAAGAACTATGGTATCATTAATTTGTGGGTAATTGAATCTTAAGACTCATATTTTGATTAAAAAATAACAAGTTTCAAATAATTTGGGAAATCATTAAAAAGATTTTACTCAATTGTCTTCATGTAGTAAAATGTTTAAGACATCATAGTCTGCAAGATGCCTAAAGGTTTATGGGGTATTATGTAACAGTGATGAATATATGTTATTTCATGCATGTATATTACTATTCTTGTTTGTATTGCTTGTATAATTTCAATAATATAAATGCTGCTATTCATACTAAACCATAAATTTCCTTTTTTTCGTTCTTCAGTGAACAGTCATGAGGGAGAAGGATGGCTGAAAGCACTTCAAGAAGCAAATCTTGCTTCAGAAGTTAGTTTCATAGTACTTGATGCTTTAGGTAACTTCACAACCCATTGCCGTGACATACTCACCTCGGATGGAGCAGAAGTCATTATGCAGCAAGTTTTTGCTCTTCACTTACTTTTCCTTCAACTTGGACAGTCAGAAAATGTGATGAAGCATGTATTTGCCTCAATCAGAGCATTCATTAACAATTTTCCTCGAACACTATTTCAAGGTAAGTTGATATTTAAAACTTTTTTTTTTTTTTAAATCTCTGATGTCTCATTCCCTCAGGGAACGTCACCCAATGGGATCACCATGGCAGAAGAGGCTCCATCTCCCTTTCCATACACTTCCTCCTTGCTTGTTTCCCCTCTATCAGTAACTATTTCATGCATGTAGTACTCCTTTACCTATTATTTAATCTTACAACTGGCCTTCATCTCCTCAGACCCTCAGTTTTACTCACATATATGTATTCTTCACAAACTCATCTTTCTCCATATTACCAAGCCATTTCAACATATTGCTTTTCACCCATTCCACTACACACTTCACTCCATTTGCATGGGTTCCCATGCAATATCTTGCATGCTTTAATTGCTCTCACTCTCCCATCTTATCACACCACATGCTCTCAGATAACTCAATTCCACAACTAACACTCTTGACCTCTCCTATTCCATGTCCAAGTCTTTGATCTATAAGTCAATGTTAGCAAGAGAATACTGTTCCTTTAACCTCTCTTTACCTCCATTTAACATTTCTTCCTCTCAACCCTTGCAAGTGATCCTGTGACACACCTGCCTTCCACTACTCTCTTATTTAATTTCTCCTTCCATCTCTCCATGTTTACATAGTACTGTTCCCGAATACTTACTCTTTCACTTTCTTCATCCTCTCTCCTCCCAAAAGTACCTCACCTCACACCTTCCTACTGACATACTCCCCCTATAAGGTGTACTAAAATCCACCACTTTTGTTTCCTTCCTTTCAAAAACCATCACCTCTCTCTGAAAACTCCAGAAAATTAAACTATTCTTGAACATGTTAATCCTTTTTTATATATCAAAGCTCCAATTTCACTACTTTCAATTTTAATAACTAATAGAAATATCAAAGGTTTTAAATGGCTTTTGTTTGTGTCCATGTTGTTAACCCTAGTTGTTGGTTGTTGTTTTGTGAAAATGATAACTATAATTATTGTACTGGAGATCCTCTTTCAAGTTACATTGACTTCATATATTTATGTGCACCCGCACATATATAACGATAGATATATAGATATATGCATATGCCAAACTAAATGGAGAAATGTGTGAAAGCTTCTGAATAGATGGGAGAGTGAGACAAAGGTTTTGATTTGCAAAACATTTGTAAAAAAGTTTATTAGTTTGTCTGAAACAAGTTGAAAGTAAGGTGATGGTTTTGTAAGAGTTTTGGAAAAGCATGATGTCATTGAATTTGAAATTACAAATAGTCAAGGCAGAATGGGAGAAGCATCATGAAGTTTAACTGAATGGACAACTTATGGAAGCGGTAAAGGGATTTTCATATATTGTAATTGAATATTTTTACCAATTTTATTATCATAATTCTTTTTCCATCAGTCCTATTGTTTGTAGAAAGTGACTTTGGTCTAATGCGATGTATTTTCTAATGAAAATACTGCCTTGGTTGTGCTGTCATTATAGGAAGGTCTTTAGGGCATATGATGAAATATAAGATAGTAAGTATAGAGTCAAGAAGGCCTTACTGAATAGTGTAGTATTGCTAATGCTGCATGTGTGAAGGAGATATATAAATGAAATGAACATCAAAGATGTATGGTGCCAAGAAGTGGAGATTGTTATTTGAGAGTTGCTCATATGAAAAGAGTGAATGGTGAAAGTAATGAAAGTCTACATAGAAGATTTGGTATATATGTTAAAGGTTAAGGAATGAAATGTGGAGGTTATCAGTCACAGCATCTTTGAGTTTCTAGTCACTTAGAGAGAATGTGATCAGCATTGGGTTATATAACTCATGAGGGAAGTTTCTTTTAACCTAATTATATCTGGGATCATTTAAGAAAAATAAAACTTTATAGAGGATTCCGGGTATTCAGTGGAATACAAGTCATGCAAATTCATGTATCTTGTTCATGAAGAACATTACCAGTAGATTAGTGTTTAGTGGTCTAGTCTTGGAAATTTAATCTTAAAACCTGCTTTATATTCTTATTTTGTGAGTACAAACATGGCATTTTATGTTGTAATACAAAACATATAGGAATTCAAATAGCAACAGGTGCCTACTTGGCTGTTTGATTTGACTAAACTATGCTAACTATTATTATTAAAGAAAAGATAGAAGAGTAGAAAGTAATTGTTTATTTGTATGCAGCTTCACCACTGCTATTCTTGCTTTGCTACTTTTGCTTTTTATATGTGCTTGAAATTGAATTTGTGTTTGTATGGGAGTTATGATAAATGTCATGTAATATTTCCATGCATTCCCAATTACTCTTAATATCAGGGGATGCTTCACTGTGTGGGTCTCTCTGCTTCGAGATGTTAAAATGTTGCAACAGCAAGTTGACAAATTTGCGCCATGAAGCCTGTGCTGTGCTCTACCTTCTCATGAGAAGCAACTATGAATTCACTAGACGAACAGGCATCAACAGAGTTCATTTACAGGTACAGAGATTAGGTCTTTCTGATATGTATAAATGAAGAAAAAAAAGTATAGTGCTCTTTGATATTCATAAAATTCTTGGTACGTTCATTTAATTCATATCTCATTAGTGGTTTAAGACAATATCACATTGTTCACTTTTTTTCAGGTGATTATTTCTGTGTCACAACTCCTTGGGGAAATTATTGGCCTGAATAATTCTAGATTCCAAGAATCTATGGCTCTTATAAACAGCTATGCTACAAGTGACAAGGCAATGAATAATACAGGTAAGCTAAACATTTCTTTCCATATACATGTACATGTATCCCTCCGTTTCCAATCCCATTGACCAGACTGTGGAGAGGCTGGACTGAGGCTTTGGCACCAGAGATTGTGGCCCAAATCTGTGATGGAGGCCTTCTGATCTCCTCTACAGCCTTAGACTTCAGTTCTGGTTCAATCAAATTTTGCTTGGCATTTTTCTTTTTTCTAGATTTATTTCTCCTTGTTTCATCTTTTTTCTTTTTTACCTCCTACTATCCACTTCTTTTCATAAGGATGAAAGTCGTGCTAAGAAGATGAGAGGCTAGCTACTAGTTGAACACCCTAAGGGTGCCATGGCCACATTTTACCCTCCCTCCCCATAGGGGTTATAAGCAGACCAGTTATATCCTCCACCTACATTCATATAAAAACATGTGATTATAACCAGATTATAACAAAGGGATTGGATTGCTATTATGGTTTGAACTCTTTCATTCCATTCCTTTCCCTAAACACCATGCCAAATGTCACTGCATCTCATTTCCATCATCTAATGAGGCTCAGACCTAAGGGTAAGTAATGTAAAGTAAAAAAAAAAATTGTCAATTGCAGGATTTGTCAGCGAAGTACGGGATTTGACGAAGAGAATTCGGACAGTTTTGGTGGCCACTGCTCAGATGAGGGAGCATGAACGTGATCCTGAAATGTTATGTGACCTGCAGCACTCACTAGCAGCCTCATATGCTGCCACTCCTGAGCTACGCACCACTTGGCTTCAGGCCATGTCAAAACATCATGTCAAGAATGGAGATCTATCAGAGGTGAGAGTGAGTTAAAGTAAGAGTTAAGTAAGCACCAGAGGTCTTATGGGGTTATGTTTAGGTAAAAGGCAAACAGCAGAGCAAAAAGATAATGGCAAGGCAAAGTGTGGGGAAGAAAACATGTAGTTATAATTAAGTAGTTACATCAAATGGAGGATGTGTGTTTGTCGAAGAACAGCCTTAGTGGAGTTTAGAGCCATCAGTGAAAACAGGAGTGCAAGTGGTATTTGTAGAAAAATTTTCAAGAAAAAAGGATTGTAAGATATAAGTTAGTGTATCAGATTTGGAGGAACATAGATGGAGAGTAGACAGCAGAGGTAATTTCTAATGGGAGCAGAAACCATAGATGCTCCAGTAGGGACTGGACATTGTTGGATAATGAAAGAAAGAAAATTAAGGAGTTGTGGTAATGGTAGGAATAGGAAAACAGATCATGAAGGCCAGAGGGATCAGAAGTAGGAAGTAAGAGCAATGTTTGGACTGGAGGGTCTCTGGGAGAGGATGAATTATATAAGGGATTCATGCGTGAATCCAGGAGGATTCACTCGTGAATCCTCCCTGTAGCAGTTTTGGCACTGGTGGGGGGAGGAAAGTAAGGTTTAACCTTACAGAAGACTCCACCTATGTATACACTGTCTGGTAGATGTTGTCCTTTGAATGTAATTTTTGCAATATTTGCTGGGTACCGACAGCCAAGAGGGTTAATGGTAAAGCAGGTTACATAAGTGATATAATGCTTGTCTGCAATCAGTTCAAGAGGTCAGAAGAACAGTCTGGCCAACTGATTGGTGTCAAAGAAGTAGATACAACAGGAGGTGTAAGAGACGAGGGAGTTAACAGTCAGGGGACTTTTCAGAGCCCTCAGAGGCGAGGTTCAGGTTCAGGCATGAGAAGTCTAAGGGATGAATTTTTTGAGGTGCATTCACCAATGCACATCTTAATTAGAGTTTTCATGACTGGCCATTGTGAGCCTAATTATAAATGGAGGATATAACTGGTCAGTTCCCCATAACACCTCATGGGGAGTAAGGGCAACGAAAGAGGAAGTGTATACTGTACCTATGGCACCCTCAGATCTTTCATGACTGAAATCATAGTTAGTGTCACGTTCTCTTAGTGTGGCTCTCACACTTTAGTATAATTAAATGTGTAAATATATACATGATTTTACTACTCTCTTAATTGTATCAATATATATATATATATATATATATATATATATATATATATATATATATATATATATATATATATATATATATATATATATATATATATATATATTTTTTTTTATTTATTTATTTTTTTTTTAATATTTTAGAAATACACTTTTTTTCTTCTTTGCATAGGCTGCATTTTGTCAGCTCCACATTGCTGCTCTCATGGCACAATATTTACGGCATCAAGGAGAGTTCCCAGATGGATGCCAGATCTTCTCAATTATATCAGACAACATTCCTAGAGATGAGTCCAATTTACGTCTTGATGCAGGTAAGGTTTCATGTTCTGCAAATTACAGCTATTGTTAATTACCGGGTAGTGTTGTTGAATTTAATTTTGTGATTTGCACTTGTGCAGCTTTTTTAATGCATGAGAAAGTTCTACGCAGTATAGAAACATAATTATGGCATGATCATAAATTTGCATGAAATAATCTCGCTATCATTATCATAGGTACAACACACTACAGTAAATAGAATTATCAACAATACGAAGTTTTCACCTTTTTTATGCAGTATATAAAGTAATTACCTAGTTGTATTATAAAAGATGAACAATGTTATATATGTAAACAATATAGCCATACTGCACAAGAATACTGGCATTTACTTATAATCTAATTATTACTAATTTATACTAATACTGTTATTGAGGTGTTATAATGTAACACACACACACACACACACACACACACACACACACTATGTCACTGTGCAGGCTGAGGTTTGTGCCATGATCAAAGTGCAAAGTTACTGTCAGGTCGTAAGAGGAAGGTTACCCTTCCCACCTGTCTTGAGATGCATTTTTTGAATTGTGTAGTGTTTTCTGAGTATGCAGTAAGAGCAAGGACATGAAATTTTTCTTCCATCGGTGAGGACCAATGAGATTGGATCAATTAGGAAGGTGATTAGTGGTAGTGGATGGGCGAGGGTGAGAGGAGAAGTGGACAGTCTGGGTTATGGAAGAGGGAGAGGTCAGAGTAGAGGGTTGGTAAGTGGTTTTCAGTTTTGAGGGTATACATGGTTGTGAGGTGGTTATAATAGGAGAGGTAGGTGTCATGAGTGAAAAGAAACCTGTTCTATGAGACTAACATATCCACAAGCAGTGCATTAATTGTTTTCAGGTGTAATGCATGTTTTTCTTCACATTTACTATACTACCATATCATAACAGTTTGAAGGTTTTCATTACTATAAGGTACACAAGTATTATTTCATAGTACAATGTGCTAGCCTGGTACTAACAGTTTTTGCAATAGCTGTGTCAAAAAGCACATGTGGCATTTAGAGTAACATCATGTTCATATTGTTGAGTCTTCCCCATACCTGGTAATGGAAGTATGTACTCACTGCATGTACTTGTTTTATGCGGCTCTATTGGAATCTAGCATAATATTGTATTGGGAAAGTAGGGTTATATATATATATATATATATATATATATATATATATATATATATATATATATATATATATATATATATATATATATGTTTATTTCAATTATTTGTTTTATTTATTTAGTTTATTCTTCATGAAAATATACAATTATTTACAAATTCCTTTTGATAACATAGTAGGAAAGTGTTTAGCTCTATAAAACTTTGAACTCATAATTTAGACAACTTTCAATGAAACTTCCATGTATTGATTATCTTTGAATTAAGTAAAGATTCAGTATAATATCTTAAGAAAAAAATTAAATATGTCCTTGTTTCAGTAGTCCTTTCCATTTAATATTATTGCAAAAATGTATTACAAAGGAAGAATCATTAGGTGTATTAGATAAGTTAATAAGCTTGCTGCTCTGACTGCTCAATACTTGTTTTCTGCTTGCTGTGTCTTCACTGATGTTCCTGTTAGATGATGCATGCAACACGAAGCCTCCACGCTTTCACTCTGGTAGGTACCCACCTGATGGCTGCTTATGTTTGTGTGCTTCACCCACTTTGCTGTGTGTGTGCGTATTTACCTAGTTGTATTTAGTTGTAACATACAGTAGAGCCTCACAGTACGAATTTAATTAATTCCAAGACAGAGCTCATTTTGTAATTCACTTGTCTAACAAATCAATTTTTCCCATTGAAATTCGTTGAAATATAATTAATCTGTTACAACCCCAAAACAACACCCAAAATATCCTTTTTTATGGGTTTTTAAAACAAAAAAAGTGCAGATGGTTGACGTGTTTTTGTTCAATTGGTGTGCTAAGTCGCACTGTTCTGCCACGTTTTTCGTGATTTCCTTATTCAACTCTATCGTAATAAGCTTTTAAACTGTTACACCTGTAGTAGTTTAAAGTGAGACGTGATAGGTGTGCATGCATGGGATCACTTAGTCGGGAGCAGTTGGCAGAGGCAAGGCAGCCATCTCTCTCTCTCTCTCTCTCTCTCTCTCTCTCTCTCTCTCTCTCTCTCTCTCTCTCTCTCTCTCCCCCTACTTCACCTCCTTTTCATACTAAGGATACTGTTACGTATCTTTTCCTTGTTCCAAACACGGAAAAAAATAAAGATATGGGTATAAAAAGGGTATGGTTAACATTCGTATTTATATACAATTCCTTTATGTAAAAGAGAGAGAGAGAGAGAGAGAGAGAGAGAGAGAGAGAGAGAGAGAGAGAGAGAGAGAGAGAGAGAGAGAGAGAGAGAGAGAGAGAGAGAGAGAGACGGAGAGAGAGAGACGGGAAGTGCATAACGGATTGGCGGAAAGGATGGCTGTCTTGCCTCTGCTGACTGCACATGCGCACCTAACACATCTCACTTTATCCTAGAGTCTCACTTTAAACTGCTACACTGGCTTGTATGAAGTGCATGATGTATACGACGGTCGCTTGTACTACGTATTTTTACTCATACAATACAAAAATGCTCACGAATGGCGGCTTGTAAAGCAAGTTGCTCGCACAATGGTGCACTTGTACTACGAGGTTCTACTGTATAGGAAAAGAGTTATGCTCGTACTGTCCTGTCTCTAAATCCACTATTATCCAGTTTGCTTTTGAAATCATGAATATTTCTTGCATTAATCATTTCTGCATCAAGTTTATTCCAGGCTTCTATGCTTCTATAGTCCTCTCCAGTTTCTTTTTGTGTTCTCTTGTATTTGTGTCGTCCCACACAAACAACTCTTCTCTAAATTTTTTCCAGATCTTTTGAGGCTCAATACACTGCTATAAAGTCTCCTCTTTCTTTTCTTTTCTCAAGAGTTGGGAGTTTCAGCCCAAATCTTGAAAAAAGAAGAGCTGTGTGTGTGTATTTACCTAGTTGTAGTTCATTCCTTTTTCTGTATCGTTCAAGCAAATTCCTTTTTGCAATTTTTCTTGTGGCCTCTCAAACATCTAGCCTATCCTTTTCTTATTTGATTTTTTCCGTTTTCTCCAGGTTGTTCATCAATTTATATTTTGCTATTAAGTCTCCTCTTTCTCTTATTTCTTTTTGTGTTGTCGGTTGCATTTCTTTTAATATTTCCTCAAATGTAAGGTCTTCTAAATCTGGCACCATCTTAGTTGCTATTCTCTGTATTCTTTCCAATTTCAACTCATGCTTTTTCTTGTACATAGACCATATTAGTTCTGCATATTCCAGTTTTAATCTAATCATTGTGATTATTGCTATCAATGGGGACACAAGCTGTGTGACATAAACATTACTTTAAAAATGTACAGGTTGATAAGCAAACATTTAAAGGAAGGTGGATCATTTGCTGGAAATTCCCATGAATGTCCTACATTTTGGAAGAAACCAAGAAGTGACAAAACGGGTGTAATGAGTGGTAAATAGGTGCAAACAGTGGTGACAAAATGGGCACAACCTGAGATTCTTAGCAGCCCGGCTGTGGAACAGGTCTGACTGCTGCTGTGGCTAGTTGCTCCAATTTTCATTGAAGACTTTGGGTACTTGTAGGGATGTGATGGCTATAATTAAGGAGAGAGATACCCTGCCATGTTGGTTTGGGACATCATGACAGGGGAGCACATTTAGTCTTGATTCTTAGTGGATCTAAGAATGATTGCACTTGCCTAATTTATCTCCCCTAATTGTAAGAATAGTCAAACCTCTAAATCACAATAAGGTTTACCCATATAAAGTTAACTTCAAGTGTGGATTCACCAACTATGATGTTTTTAGTAACGTGACCCCAAAGGGACAACTATATATTATAGACATGTTTTTGTATTTCCAAAACTTTCCTACAGGACTGGTTGATACAGTTTTTACAATGGATTCCCTAATAAACCAACTGGAACTGGCTGGTGGGATGGTGGAACGATCAGAACGATACGAGCTGCTGGGGAATTTGTACAGAATTCTTATTCCTATTTATGAAGCTCGCCGAAACTACCCAGCACTTGTTCAGTGTTACTCCCATTTATACCAGGTCAGGAATTACATGTAATTTGCTTTATTTATATATAAGCTGTAATATTTAGTTTGATTCATTGTCATATGATGAAGGAAATGGTAGTAAAAACTTGACCATCATGGTGCAACATTGATATGTGCGGGTAAGTTCTAGGATCTAAGCAGTGGAAATTAATTATCTCAAATGTCCTTGTGGTATAAATAATGAATGGTGAGATTGATGAAAGAGTACATGGAAGATGTATCATGTCTTGAAAGAGAGAAGGAAGGAATTCTAGTGTGATACAGGAGGAATAATCTGTGGAGTGGTGGATGTGGTAAAATACAGCATTAGATGATTTGGTCATCTATAGAGAAGGGATGAAAAGATGGCAAAGGGATGGAAAGTAGGAGAATGAAACTAAGAGTGTGCAAAGATAAGACGTATGGGCAAGAGAAATAGATTTCTTTTGTTGTGGCCATTTCTCTGAGGGAGTTTAAAAGAATATACATTAAAGTAGAAACACATTCCCATAAATCGAATTTGGCCCATGTACTGTACATGCTTGTCTCATCTACAGAGGCCTCACAAGATCTGCTCATTCAAGATGTGTGATTCACTTGTGTGATGAACCCCAAATATCCCCATCCTCAACATCTACATTCAATTTTCATTAGTTACCTGTTATCACTTTTCTTCTTCATTCAAAAGAAGTACCACCAAAAACAGACACACCATGCCAAGGCGCTGGGGAGAGGGAACGTGGCAGCTGACAGGCTGTGGGTGGGGACAAAGAACAGTTAGATCAAATGGTGGATGTGGGTTTGTCAAAGAATGGCAAAACCAGAGCCATAGTGGATTTAGAGCATCAGTAAAAACAGAAGTGTAATTGGCATGAATAGAACATTTTTCAAGATAAAATATTGTAGGATGTAACTTGATATATCAGACTTGGAAGAACATAATAGAGAGTAGGCAACGAAGGTAATTTCTATGGGAGATGAAATGTTTTAGAAAGAAAATAAACGAGTTGTGATAATGGTAGGAATAGGAGTACAAACTGGAATCTTGGAAAGAGGATGAATTATATAACAAGGAATGTATAGGTATTTGTGCTTGGGTGTGTGTATGCATGCCTTGTCTGTTTATAAGAGTACATTGAGTGCAGCATCTTCTTTTACAATTTAGTTTAAATAAATGTCTGTTATTAAGATAACATGTATCTATCTGCTGCAGTTGAAATCAAAGAATTGAAAGACATGGGAAGGAAAAAAAAAGGGGGGGTGAGCAGGGGTTACCAGAGTGCCAGAATAAATCAACACTTTAATAATATGTAAACATATTATGCAACTATTGGAATTCACTAGTTCCTCGTCAGTTTCCCAGAAGAAAGCAAACGTGGAATTCGTTATAGAAATATTGCATCAAGAATGGTTATGGAAATGAATGACCCTAGATACAAAGTTTTTTTTGTGGCAAATCAATAGATCTAAATCTTTTCATTATACTAAAGGGTTACCACACATTATTTGATTTGATAAGTTAGCCACTAATGATTGATGTAACACTATAGTGGTTTTAATGATATTTGGAAAGAGCAGTTCCTTCATATGTATTTTACTAGTAATGTCTCCCTACTCTTATTAACTTCTATATCTATCAATCTATTACGTGGCTTATATCTCCTTAAAAGGAGATTGCAGAGCCAAAGAGTCATTAGGTTTCGTGGATAAATTGATTTCCCGTTCAACTTTTATGCCTTGTAGGAAGAAATAATACAGTGGAAGGCTTCCACAGTCCCCTTGCTCTGTTCCCATTAGTCAGCTTTAATGACATGCAGAGAAAATAATGTCAGATTTCTTTCAGCCTGACTGTTAATATACAACCAGGCTGAGTCCCTCTACCACATATAAATGTTACTAACTTTACCTTGAATATATGCAATGCTATTGTACTGATAACAAACAATATTTTTCAGGCATATTCATGTGTTGTGGAAGTCAATACCTCACAGAAGCGATTGTTGGGTCGGTACTACAGAGTTGCCTTCTTTGGACCAGTAAGTATAGTATTGTTAATGTTACATGTTTATTTAGTTATTTTATTTCTAAAATTTTTTTTTAACCTATGATTACTTTTTGAATATATTTTAAGTGCCCATGTTGAATAGTTAAGGCATTAGCATAGTTGTGTGCACTACTGTAGAACTAGAACTCTAACCCAAGTCATAATTTATGTTAACCATGGTCTGGAGGATCACGCGCTGGACTCGTGATCATCAGAGTGAGTGAGTGAGTGAGTGAGTGAGTGTGTGTGTGTGTGTGTGTGTGTGTGTGTGTGTGTGTGTGTGTGTGTGTGTGTGTGTGTGTGTGTGTGTGTGTGTGTGTGTGTGTGTGTGTGTGTGTGTGTGTGTGTGTGTGTGTGTGCGCGTTTGTGTGCGGGAGCGTGTGTGTGTGTGTGTGTGTGTTATAATTTTTTTTTTAACGACGTCATTTGTTTCTTTTCTTTTCATATCGTAGATCAGAAGGAAAGTGTTATTAAGGTGTAAGGAAGGTTAGGTTACCTGATGAGAACTTCTGTCTGTCCGTGTAGACACAGGATTTTTAACGAGAATTCATAATAGATTGACTTTCCAGGAGACTATTAAAGGAACTCATTTACTATACCTTGAGTAAAAAATAAACTGGAAAGAGTAATTAAAAAGTTAATGCCAAAAATATACTACAGCCCATACTCAGTGATTTATAAATCACATTTGAATGTTTGCTTTGTTCTAGGGATACTTTGAAGATGAAGCTGGGAAAGAATATGTATATAAGGAACCCAAAGTGACTTCACTGGCAGAGATATCTGAACGTCTTTACCACCAGTACTGCGATAAATTTGGCAAGGAGGTTGTGAAGATGATCATGGATTCAAATCCGGTGAGTCCTTCTAATATGTTTATCAATCTACAATCTTTGACACCTTGTTCCCTCAAGGAATTTCACCGAATTGGATGGCTACAGTGAAAGAGCCTCCACCTCTCCCTATCAACACATTCCCTCCTTGCTTATTCAGGTCCTCCCCTCTATCAGTACCTCTTTCATGTATATACTCTTTTACCCTATCCTTACATCTTCCAATTGGCCTTCCTGTAAAATCGTAGAAATAGTTCCTTCCAACTGCAACAATCTCAGCCTCTCTATCTTCCTCTACATTTAACAGTCCTTCAGAATACTTAGCCCATCTCTCCTTAAATGCTTACTTTATCCTTTTCAACCAATATTGTACTGCTCTGCTGTCACCCTTTCTTCATTTCCAAATGTTCCCTTCTTTAACTGCTGTACCTCATTCCAGAACATCTTATTCTCATGAATAATGAATAGTAATCCAATATAATTGATACACCATATTTGATATACACAACAATTACGAATGAGCTATTAGATTCTGTTTCTCGGCAATATTTATCTAACCAGGTCTTAAAACAGTTTTTGAGCTAAGTAATGAGGCTGGGAGTCTGTTTCAGAGGTCAACAATTTTTATATTAAAGAATGATTTGTTCCTTAGCAAGCTATTTTTTTCCTATACCTTGAACATTGATATTGTTTTTACCATAAACAATATTTAGTATTGGCTTTATTTATTTACCAGTCTACCTGATTTCTGAATTTCCTGCATATCTTTATATGTTCATACTGTACCCATTTATATTGAACATTTTCTATTGTAAAATCTATGTAACAGATTTTTGTTCTAATTACAGGTTGAAGCAGATGAGCTTGAATCTAGGTATGCATACATTCAAGTGACTCATGTGTCTCCTTACTTCACTGAGGAGGAACGAGTCAACAGACAAACTGAATTTGATCGCAACAACAACATCAGTATATTCATGTTTGAAACTCCTTTCACTCAAGCGGGGAAGGCTCATGGAAAGCTAGAGGAGCAGTGGAAGAGAAGAGTTATCATCAAAACTGACTACTCTTTTCCTTATGTAAAGAAGAGAATCCCTGTCATTCATACAGAGGTAGGTGTGTTTTATTATGCAATTTATTA
This sequence comes from Cancer borealis, assembly GCA_036785275.1. Classification (NCBI taxonomy): domain Eukaryota; kingdom Metazoa; phylum Arthropoda; class Malacostraca; order Decapoda; family Cancridae; genus Cancer; species Cancer borealis. Next base: position 15,152 of record JAXIVD010001321.1, on the reverse strand, counting down.
TTAACCTATTATTTATATACTTTAACACCGATGGAATAAACTCCTCTCATGTAGCCAATTGATGTGTGCTAAAGGTTGGAGTTTTCAGGTTTTAGAAATGTCACCAATTGAAGTTGCGATTGATGAAATGGAGAGTCGAGTGAAAGAGCTGAGGGAAATAATTAACAAGAAACCAACTGATGTAAAGAAGTTACAATTGAAACTTCAGGTATGGATTTTTTCCACGTTTTTCTATTAATATTTCGTGCACATCTTTCTGTTACCTGCTGCAAGTTATTTTAACTACAGTTTATACTTTCTTTGTGATATATGATTGTTTTGGTTTTTCCTCTTTCTGGATACTTAATTTCTGGGATAGTGTTTTTCTCTACCATATTAGAGAATGAAACAATCCAGAATCTATCATATCGCATTCCAAGTTGGTTTGATATTGGCCACCCAGATGATCGATCTTGTATGCTTAACAATAAATCACCATTGCAAACACAAACGTGCTAGTATTTGTATATCAAAGCTCAACCAAACAGAAAGGCAACTTAACATAACATACAGTTCTTCATAGGTACTAGCTAACTGGCATTTCTCTATATGACCTGTTTTGCTATTTAATGTATTATAACACTGGAACATTAACTTTATTTGAGACCAAATATATACATTCCACTCTTGTATTACAAGATAAAGTGAAAATGTTTTGCCACTATCTTCTATCTTTTAACTTATTGTTTCTTTTTGTTCACTATTGCAGGGAAGCATTAGTGTTCAAGTAAATGCTGGGCCCTTGGCTTATGCTTCTACTTTCCTTGATGAATCACATTGTGCTTCATACCCTGTTAATCAAGTACTGCGGCTGAAGGATGTATACAGGTAAGACAAGTATAATAGATTGTCTCTTTCAAAGGCCCTTTCACATGACATTATCATATGTTTGCATTAGTTTAAATGTAGCCTTTCACACGTAGCTGTGTTACTAGTGATGCAATCATGCAAACGTCTGGTGGCGTCTTGTGAAGCGACTGTGAAGGTGTAGCAGAAGTCTCCACTTACACTTCATTGTTGCACATTTGAGTATTTCTCTCTCTCTCTCAAGGTCAAGCAACTTGAGATTAAAAGAAAGGTGCATGGCTGGATTGAAAACTAGCAAAGCCTCTGGTTGTTTAGGAAGTCTTGTGGGTCTGTTCAGTGTATAAGGGTTCATTGAGCTGAGTTTTGGCAGTGTAATGGACCCATAGTTTCACAGTTGGCCTTGTGGGGTTGGTGGCGTCAAGGACTGCTTTTTTTCACGCAAATAGCGGAGAGCACCAGTAAGTGCAGTATTGTCATACTATCGTGTTTTACTATAATAACTGGTAATACTTTATTGGAGGTATGGCAGTATTGGAGGTGAGGCCTATCCACATTTAAGTTTTGGTCTACCAGTAGCCTACTGTATTTTTGGGACCGACTTATACCCATAATTTTGAACCAATAATCTTGGGGTCAACTTGTATGCTGCAATTTACAGTAACAAATCTTGCAAAGAGAAGCTCAAGAAATGGTGTCTCAGTGGAAACTTAGTGCTTCAAAATGCTGACAGGCTTTACAAATGTTGATGCGAATAAGATATTTAAAATTGGAGTAAATGCCTGCCTTTTTATGGTGCAGTCTAACACAAAAAATCATTTTAAAAACAAACTTGACCACCATCTCCTCCAACAAGATCTCCCGATAACATAATGGGACCTTTTGTCCTGCTGACTGACTGCATTTATTAATGACCGTGTATTTTTGACTAAGTTTCTCTACTGCATTCTCATCCTACTTTATACTTCTTGAATACATAGCACATTGTCTCCCTATTTACTGTGTTATAGATCTTATTAATGTTTTAAGCCTAATGTTTGAAATGAATCTTGCTATGATCGTAAATATAGGAGGAACAACAAATTATTTTAGATGTATCAAGTTTTCTTCCTAGTTATACTGATCTATTATTTATTTCTATTCAACAGAGAGTTTGTGTGCATATCCAAGGAGGCATTGGATCTGAATAGTTTAGTGATAAGCAGTGATCAGTATGAATATCAAATGGCCTTGGAAAGCAATTTCTCAGATTTGCTACAATCCTTATCTTCCATCCTGAATGAACCACTTTTGGCCGCCCAGGTGGCTGTGGACAGTGTACTGAAGAGGTCATCTCAGCATTACCTAAGCATGATAAGCTCCCCAGGTGGTGCTAGTAGTGCATAAGTCTGATTTATACATTCAAAATATTAGTAATTTGATTTAATAGAAGTGTTCAACTATTGCCCTTAGGTTCTAATCAGTTTCGTAGAGAAAATAAATAATGACAATGATTGACAATGAACTTAATTGAGAATGTACTGACAAAGATTGGTGAAAGAATGGGTAAAGAACATTATAGGCTAATAGCTTGAACAGTTTTAAGTGTCCATAAATATTATTGATGGTTGTTTTAATTAAAAGGTACAAATTAAAGTTTTGTGCCATTGTAATTTTAAGGTTATTGTTATGTGTGAATCGGAATTATTACTGAGCAGTAGAATGCAAGTTTTCTTGACATATTACCTGAGATTAATTTTTTTTATAGATTAATTTAATTTTCTATGAGTTGAAATACCATTTTTTTACGTTATGTACATAGAGATATTTGATTTTATTACTTAAATGAAAAAATTAATTATCTATAAATTTTACTGAAAATTTTATTTTTCGGATTTATTGTATGTGCAAATGAATTAATATGAATTCTTAATTTTAGGAGAAAGAGAACAGCTGGGTTTCAAAGATGATCTAAGTGTATCAAAAATATGCCAACAGTCATCTGTTAAAGCAGTTGTTTTTTGTTCAGTAGAAAGAATCTCAGCTCAGAGATTTACCGGTGATAACTGCCTCTTTTAATTAGCATACTAATTTTAAAATAATTTGATAGCCTACTATTAAGTCAAAGTTGCTCATAATACACTGTCATGCTTATAACTCCCACAGTTAACAACTTTTGTGAATCAGATAATAATGTGGAAATTGTAAAAAGTGTTTGCAGAGATGGGACAGCTGTATCTGCCCTCCAAAAAATATACACATGTTTTTATGTGTTGTTATAGCCAAAAGTTGATGGACCACCTTATTGGTCACTATGGGTCACTATTCAAACTACATTATCTACATGGACCCTAAATATCATACAAGAGCATCAGTGTAGAGTTATTATGGTGGATGGTAGGGATCGAAAGATGACAATAATTGGAGATTGAGGAATCTCTACCCTCTACCTCTCTCACCGCCACACACACACACACACACACACACACACACACACACACACACACACACACACACACACACACCATCCACTCCAGTACCACCACAAGTTAGAAATAACATGAATAACAAACAACTTAAATCACAACTTCAAACACTTACAATATGTCTCAGTAGCCGCCAGACGCACAACCTTGAAGGGAACACTTCAGAACTGGATGGAACACTACCTGAAAGGGAAAAAAAATTAGAACAGTGGTAAAGGATGAAAAATCAGAATTCAGTAAAGTGAAAAATGAAGTACCACAGGGATCTGTTTTAGTATCGATAATGTTTTTAGTATATGTAAATTATATAACAGAAGGACTTAGCAGTTACATAAGTCTGGCTGCAAATAATGCAGAATTACTAAAAAAAATATATAAATAACAAACCTCAAAAAATTAATCAAAATATATAAATTGATGAACGATCTTCAGGAAACAGATAGAAAATATCTGATAGTGAAAAGGAGAGGCTAGATATCTGAGGGGACAAAAAAAAAAAAATAATTTCAACAAAATTTTGCTTCAATGATATAAAAGAGTATAGCTTTCCGTAGAGAAGTATAGATATTTGGAATGGACTGAAGGAAGAGGTGATAATGGCAAAGAATGCGCAACAACTGAAAGAAAAAACTGGACAAATATAAACATGGAGACAGGACCACATGAGTGTTTCTCAGATCCTGTATCTTACAATTAGGTAAACTAGTTTAAGTAAATACACACATACAAGCAAAAAAGTTGTCCTGGAGATTGTCAGGAAATGGTGGCATGGGTCTGTGTTTAAATTTTATAAGCTTATTGCTATTACCCAGCAATCTCTCAGTATTCACAACTATAATACTCATTCATAATACTAATATTGATTGTATTCAGCATACATAGTAAGATATACTTATTTGTTGTATGTTATAGTGGGTGTAAGTTTAAATAAAAGTTTATTTCATCAGAGGTAGCAAAGTTGTCTGTACAACTTGTCCTTCCGTGAGTTAGAATGGAGATTTATGATAGCATGTTCCAAATAAATTATGAAGTAAAAGTGTGATAAATTGAATTTGATTTGATAATTTACTTCATCAAAAAAAGTCATCCCCAATAATATTGGAACAAAGCAATAAAAATTTTTTTTTTTTAAAGTATTAGAACAAAATAACAAGTTACTTCAAATTTTCATTATTAGTATCAAGTCGATTTTTTAAATTTTAAATATTCAGTATATGCACCAAAGATAGGACACAAGTTTCTACCAGTAAAACTGAAGCAATCTCCATTTTGTGTGAAAGTTTCATACCTTCATATGATATTAATACAGTTTTAAAGGAAATAAGAATACTGTACTATGTGTATGAATTTTTTTTGGTGTCTAGCTTATAGTGGCCTTATGATGTACTAAGTACTTGTTATAATTGATGTTATTTATATTGTGAGATGTGCTTATTGGATGTGTGTTCATGGCCATAAATTAAAATATGTTGATAAAACGTGTCATTTTGCTATTGCTATTAAAGTCTTCACGTAATAAATGTTGACATATACAGTGATAAGCATGTATGTGATTTGGTATGTTCAATTATGTAGAATGAACTCCATATTTATATTCAATGTTTTTTTATATATATATTTTGATACAAAGAAGTATTTATTGAATTTTAATATCTAAGTATTGTTTAGAGATATAATTGTACCATTTGCAACTAATTATCTCACATTTAATTTTCACTGTGCAGCTTCAGTCCCAGACAATTGCTTGAGAGTACTTATTGCATTATGTATAAGCTTATTCATATTTTTTTGTTGCCTAATGTACATTAATCTCCAACCGGTCTATGTTGTTTAAGATCGTAAATGGCACACAAGATCATAATCCTTCATTGGGCAACTGGCAAAAACTGTTTGACATTGAGATTGAATCCAAATTATTAATGTTTTACTTCTGAAAGAATATATAATCTGTTCCTATTTTTTAAGCTTTTCTGAGAAAACAAGCATGCATTTGTAATTCAAAGATATTTTTAAGTTAACTGATTTTAATTTAATTTATAAAAAAGTTTTGAATTTATCAATACTGATTTAACTTCTAAAAATTAGCTTAACGTCTTCTTTACTTTAACACACTTTGTAAATATTGCTTTCCCACTGATGTGCAACTTAGGTTTTTAAATTATTTACAAAGAAATACATATTACCATAATTATATATAAATATATCTTTTTTTCTCTAAGCTCAAAGTATGTATTTTTTAAATCATGTCTAGTTATTGCTTACTTTTATGATGTTAAGCAAAGAAATCATGTAGTAGACAACACCTGACAACACATGGAAAAAGTTCTTTAGAGTAGTGGTTGAGAACATCTAACTAGCTTACTGAATTATTACAATTAAGCATGAAGCATGAAGCATGGCCAGAGTGATAAAAGACAATTGAAATCAGTTGGATAATTGTCCAATTCACAATAATGTTATCTTTTTACTCAACAAATAATTATTTTCTTTTATAGCTCAACAGTTAAATAAATTAACTAACCATTTTCTTTCCCGTAATTTATTTTTATTCAAAATTTTATATAATTTTTCAATAAAATTTTTTAGTCCCACTCTTGACGTTTATTAATCCTTCAGAGTACTATGGTCCGTCTATTTTATGAAGATACTTTGACTTTCATAGCAATATATAACCTTTTTTAATATATTAGTAACATTTCATATATAATTTCACACAGTACACAGCTGACATATGAGAGACAAAGGAATTAAGGTTACTGTGGCAACGCCACTGAGACGGCAATTCCCCCATCGTCTGAGGTCATAGTATCTTCATAAAATAGATGGACCATAATAGTAATTAAAATCTCTGTAAGCCACTGAGTTAGTTGATGTGAAAAGACTAAGTGCCAGTCACCAAAGATCATACATATGGCACTATGTTAAGTAAAAAGGCAGACAGCAGAGCAGAGACGATGGTATGGGGAGGGAAAGAACAGTTAGTTATAGTCAAATGTTTAGATAACTAATGAAGGATGTGGGTTTGTCACAGGAAGGAAATTATGTTGTCGAAGTGGAAATGTGGTGATTCTTTAAGAATATCATTAAAGCGTGGAGGGGGAAGGTTGGGATAGATGAGTTTAGCGAGGGAAAGCTGCAGCTCGGGCAGCAGTGAAACATTAACAAGAAAGAGGAATGTGGGATAGAGAGAGGAGGATATTATAAGTGATACAAAGGGTCGGTGGGGATTGTGTCATAACATAAGAGTGAGTGAGGTTGGTGTGGTCAATATGTAATCATGTAAGTACAGTTTCCCATTGTCTTCTTGTGACATGGGTCTGACCAAGAGATGGATGATTTAACTGCACAAAGTTTAGCATTTGAGAGATCAGACCCTAAGGTTTGCCAATGGCTACGTAAAAAGGAGCTAGAAGAATGGAAATAATCAGAGGCTGGCACTTCCATGAAACGATGGCACTCTTAATGTAGTAGCAGAATGGGCCAGTGAGTCGACATGTTCATTGCCAGTAATTCCAGTATGGCTCAGAACCCAACAAAAACAGACACTTTTAATGGGGATAGAGGCAAAACAGTCCCTCTTGGATTTCACGAGCTAAAGGGTGAATAGTATAGAGGGAGCATAGGAGAGAGAATTTTGAGAATATGAAAATTACAAAGGATGAAGATGGGTAGGAGAGAAATTTTCTTAAAGCAAAGAGAATGGCATATAGCTCAGTTGTAAGGACATTGGACATGTTTAGTAATTAGAACTGAAAATATTGAGTGTGGAACAGAACAGTAAAACCAGAGCCATATAAGGATTTAGAGCTATCAATAAAAATGGGTGGAATTAACATGAGTAGCAAAGTGTTCAAGAAAAAGGTTTCGTAAGATGTAAGTTGGTGTATCAGACTTGGAAGAATTAGAAAGAGCAGAAGAGCCAATTAATGGGGAAGGTATAAACCATGGAAGAAAAAAATGGTTATGAACAGGGAGGACAATTAAATCAGGAGATGGGGCATAGGAGAAGGGTCTGCATATGAATAGAAAGTGGGCGTGGTAGTCGTGGATGGGAGAAACCAGTTAGAAGAGGTTGTGGAATATTAATCTTAGAGGTAAAGAACTGGTGTAGTCTGGCAAAACATTAGAGAGAAAGGAGTATGTGGCAGCGGGAAAGTGATGGGTAAGCCTGATTCTGCATAAAAGTTTTCTAAAGGGGAGGAATGAAAGGCGCCAATAGCAAGGCTCTAAGTGATGGATAGGGTTAAGAAGAGAGGCAGAAGCAGAAGAGTATACATGATATCCATAGTCAAGAATGGAGAGTATTAAGGCAATATGTAGATGAAGAATTGTTTTATGTTCTGC